>CM052541.1:2109013-2191840 GCA_028533065.1 Trachops cirrhosus | reverse complement strand
TTAAACGGCGTGCCTTCCGAGGAAGCCGGGTTTCTAGAGACAGGACGGGCCCTTCCGTCTCCACAGGCGTCCCGAGCAAGGGGCTCGGGCTGCGTCCCCAGTTCTGAAGTGGGGTGTGGGGTCACCGTCCGCATTCGCTTCTCAGGTGTGCGAAGAAACAGGGAGGCCGCAGGTCTCCCAACACGGGCACTCTGTGCCTCTCTCGGGCTGGTTTTTTGGCGGTCAGACCAGGCAAAAGGCCAAGGGGCAGCCTATGGTTGGGCCACGTGCGAGGGGCAAGAAATCGGGGCCTTCCGCTAAGCAACGCTGGGGAAGTGGCTGGGTCAAGTCCATTAACACTGAGGAGGGAACTTCGGGTGCCACCTGCGGTTCACTCTCGAGAATGAGGCTGGCGAGTGCCCACCTCGGGTGCCCTGCGGGAGGGGCGGGGCAGGGGCCAGAGGCGTGCCGGGGCCGTGGGGTCTGTGTGCGCGCTCTCGGCGTGCCAGCTACGGCACGCGGTGCGGATGGGCGACTGTCTCACAAACTGAACAAAGGAGGTGCTTTAAAAAAAACGTTCATCTTGACTCATTTAAGACTAACGCAGAAATCGGCTGGGTCACCAACTGGGAGCATTCTTAAGAGATTAAGTCTTGTTTTAGTATCCATTTTGTAAAATAGTTTCCTTGGAAAGTATTTAGCTCTGAATGGGGAAAACAAGTGGCAATTGCATTGAGTGTAACGTGTGAGTACAGAAAACAACAACCAGCCCTGGCTGGTGTGGCTCAGTGGACTGAGTGCCGGCCTGCGAACCAGAGGGCCACTGGTTCGATTCCCAGTCAGGGCACATGCCTGGGTTGCAGGCCAGGTCCCCAGTGGGGAGCATGTGAGAGGCAACCACACGTTGATGTTTCTCTCTCCCTCCCTTTCTCTCTCCCTTCCTTTCTCTCTCCCTTCCCCTCTGTCTAAAATAAGTAAACAAAATCTTAAAACAATTGAAAGGCATCAGACCTCTGGCCAGTGTGGCTCAGTTGGTCGGAGCATCGTCCTGTAACTGATAGTTTGCAGGTTTGACTCCCGGTCAGGGAGCAGACCTAGGTTGCCGGCTGATCCCCTTTCCAGGCGTGTGTGGGAGGCAACCGATCGCTGTTTCTCTCTCACATCAATGTCTCTTTTCCTCTCTCCCTCAAAGCAATAAAGAAATGTCCTTGAGCGAGGATAAAAAAACACATCAGAAAAAATTGACCTGATGCATTTCACTACTTGTGTATAAAGGAAGCGTGTATACCGTGGTCAGTTTCGTGAATTAGAAAAGTTGATTTTTTCATCTGTTATAATCAGGAGCGTTTAGAATGGTTGGAAACAACAGTGTGAGGTTTTTTTTTAATGGTAACTATTTCACATTAATGTCGCCTCCACTCAGGAGCGAGGACCGTGGGTGGGTGTCGTGTGTTCCAGGCCGTGCAGGTGAGCGGGCCCCCGCGGGCGTCCGCTCTCTCCCACCCGGGGCCTTTGCGTTTCAGAGAGAGTGCAGTGTTTCCTTCCCACCCACGGAGGGGCAGCCCTCCGTCCCGCTGGCCCTTCGGTCACATGCGTCCCCTAAAGCGCTGCTGAGTCCACTCTCCGAGGCACCAGGGGCCGTGGTGCGGTCATGTGGTGTTTCCGAGGGTCACTTCCGGTTTCGGGCAGCCCCACGCCGTGCAGAAGAGAAACACAGGAGGACCAGAGGTTTCTTTGTGCCTCTGGTTGTCCTCCCAGGGAGCTCCGTTTTTAGTTAAATCCCACAGATGCTCACTGAGTGCCTCCTGGTGGAAGAGGAGCAATGAAGGCCGGTCACAGCCCCTTGGCTATGTCCTTGGGCCAGCCCAGGGGGCTGTGACTGGAGCCCGAAGAACAGAGTGGTTCTTACAGCCCCATGCCCTGGGGAATCCTCACCGCAGGAACGCACCGGAGCTGGACTTTAAATCGTGGGGTGGTTTCCAGCCCTGCGGGTGGGGAGTGCCCTAGGCAAAGACTGGAGGGTGGAAGCTGTGGGGCCCATGGGGTAGGTGGGGAAATGGAGGGGGTAGTCCTCACCTGTGAGGGTGGGGGACCCAAAGCGAGCTGGGGCCTGGGAAGGCCTTCCAGGGGTGGGGGTGCATGAGAGCACCTGGAAAGGCGGGCAGAGGGTGAGCCGTTGGTCTCTATGTGTTCATGCCTGTGCCCAAGAGGGGACCGGAGGCCACCAGCAGCATCACTGGGAGGGATGGGGACGAGGAGAGGAGGCCGTGGTCCTGGGGGAACAAGCCGTCCCTCCATATACTGTGACCAGTGGAAAGCGGCTGGGCCTGGTGGTGCAGAACCCCAGTCGCTCACACCCCCACACCGCTGCCTGCAGCTGCTGCTGCAGATGGACCTGGAGGAGGCGGGGTGTGGGCTGGCGTTTCCGCGTGGGCTTCGGCCTGGGTCCTGCTCCTGCCCCCCGTCAGTCTCTGCAGAGCCTGTGCTGGGTGGTGCACACAGCTGGAGGGGTCTTTTCATGGGGCCCCCAAGGCAGCCCTAAAAAGAAGTGTTTCAGTAAATTTTCCTCTAGCCAGGGAAAAGCCCGGCGCAATATATCCAGTCTAATTCTCTGAAAAGGGGCCCAGCTGTTTCCCGAGCAGCTCTTGTCCGTTCCAGCTTGTTGGGAAGATTCATTCTGACAGTGGAGTATAATCAGAAATGGGCTTCCCTCCCCCGCACATACGCTCGTGTGCACGCACACACACACACAGTTCGGGGCCACGGGGACGAAGGACACAGCACACCCCCGCTCCAAAGAAACGGCCAGTCCCCGGAAACCACCGCGCACCGGGTTTACCTGGCCCCGCGGGCGCGCGAGGAAAACGGGCGCTCCCGCCACGCGGCTGGCCAGCCCGGGCCAGCTGCCCCTGCCCCGGATTAGGGCAGCCTGGGCCGGCTCATTACTGGCTGCAGTGAATCCCAGCCACCCCGAGAGCTGCCGGTCAGAGTCGAGCAGCGTGGCGATCAATCGCAGCTGAGGGCGGCCAGGCTGTATTGACTTCCCACTCCCGAACCGGGGGCCATTAGTCAAGAAAAGCATCTTTTAATTACTCCCAGGAAGAGGAAAAAAACCTTTTTGGATGGATTCTGCAACAACTGCCATTTTTTCCAGTGCATTCGATAGGAAATTTATTGTCGCAGGAGGGGAGAGGGCGCACCCACCCCCCACCCCGGCCCCGCAGTGCGGGTGTAACTCGGAGGGGCACGTGCAGGAGATCGATGCCGTGACAATTAACTCCATCTGCAGTGGAATCTGAATCCCCTCTCTAATTGCTATTGATACCATTTAAGCACACACTTAAAATATTGACTGTGAGTGGGGAGACGCAGTGGGCAGCACCGACTAGGTTTTAGGGGCTCACGGAGGGGCAGTCTGCTGTCTGCGAGGCCGGGACCTCAGGACCCTGAGCCTGTGAGTGTGTGAGTCACAGCACATAGCTTCTTGTCGCCCGGGGAACCAGGACTGGAGCAGCCAGGCAGGGCTCTGGTTCCAGTCTCAGGACACACGTCTTGACCACAGGGAGAGGTCCCCGAGCTCCTTCGTGCACCGTTTCAAGTGGAAGGGTCACTAGCTCACGTGGAGGTACTAACAGGTGTGTGTGCGCACGCCTGCCGGGTGCTCTTGCCGCCTCCAGGCCTCAGGTGTCGTGAGCGAATCGGGGCTTGGATGCTGCTAGCACACAGCAAGGCGGTCTCGGCAGCCCCGTGCGTGCCCTCGCCTGCACTCGGGGCCTTGGGGACTGGTCCGTGTCACTGTATGGGGTTGGCCTTTGCAGTGGCCCTCGTGGCAGCGTTCCGGCCCAACTGCAGTGAACATGGTTTCCTGCCAGCACTGAACAGAGCCCCTAGCGCCGCCCACAGTTCTTCTCCCCCCCATCTCTGTACCTCAGTGTCCAAGTGCAGCCTGTGTGGGCCTCGGGAACCAGCTGTGGGCGCGTTTCAGGGCAGGTGGCCCGTCTACATGGTGGTTTGGGAAATCAGAGCCACCAGGAGGTGGGCACCTGTGCACCCATGTCCTCGGGAGACGTCGGCCCTCCCCTCTGACGCCCCTGGGAGCGTGCCGCTGCAGCACACATCCTTAGCCGCTCTCGGCGTCCGCTGTCCCGTTATTTATCTGTTTGCCTGCACACCTGACCCCCCTCCTGTGCTTCTCCTGGAGAAAGATGCCCCCCCGGGAGGAGGACCGGGACCGGACGTCCGGGATCCGTGTGGGAGGGACGGGTGCGCCCGCGATCCGCGTTCAGCCCGGTTTGGCTGCGGAAGGCGACTTCCTCTTACTGATGCGCTCGGAGGCACTGAGGACGGGGAAGTGTGTCCAGACCGAAAATAATTGGATCCCCGCCGCTAACCTGAGATGGCAGAAGCAGCGCCGCCGGGCCGCGTCTTTGTCTCGGTGGGTTTGATCAGGAGCTCACAATGCAGCCGTCTCGGGCTCCCGTTTCTGGGTGGAGACGCCCCGTTCCAGACGGGGCCCCGGGGAACGTGGGCCCCGCAGCCCCAGCACGGCCCGGGCTTGTTATTTTCCAGCAGTCCTTGGCCCGCCAAGGTCGATGTTTTGTTTCTTTTGAGTGTCCCTCTATGCTTGCCACCTTTTCCTATTTTCTTTCTTTAAAAGAAAAAAAAAGGGCAGGGGGGGAGAAAGGACTGTGCTGTGGTGACCAGGACCCATCTGCAGTTGGGTGGCATCTGCTCCCCACATGTCACTTCCCTCATTAACAAGCAATTGAATTAATTAAATGCTACTCAGAACACGTATAACAAGCTACCGGCAGTGTCCAAATTAGCGCTGATAATCAAGGATGATTTCCTTTATTATCCTGCTAAGTGGTGTGCAGGCTCTGATCCCCCTGTCTGCCCCCGTCTATTTACATACCCCGGCTTCTGCCTGTGGACGCGGAGGTTATCTTACCTAGTTAATTTGCCACGATCACCGAGCATGGCCGACGGATGCCCTGCCCCCCGCGCCACCGCCACCGCGGCCCCCTCCCCGCCCGCCCTCCCCCAGCCCCAGCCTTTGTATCTCCAGCTCACTGATAAATTAAAGGCCACCCCTGTGGTCTCTCAAGTGAGTAATAGAGGCAGAAATTTCATTTTGCAACTGGCTGATTTAATGATCCAAAGGGTAATTAATGGCCTGATTATCTTAATGTTAAATATGTCCGGCAGCAATTACTGTGACCTCCCGCTTGTCAAGGTCCGGGCTGTGCTCTTCTTTCAATTAAGTTCTCTGGGGCTTAATGGTATGAATAAACTCCTCTGATTCTATCATCCCGGACGGGCGCGGAGGGCCGGGAGCCAGGGGCTCGCTCGGAGTTGCCATCAGCCGGGCCCGCGCTCCTGCCGTCGAGCGAGCGGGCGGCACAAGGGCAGCGTAACTTTCCTGTGCCGCCAGGAGCCCCCGCCACCCACTCGCTGCTGTTTTGTTCTCGTCCGCGTCCCCTGTTCATTTCGGGGCTCGGGGAGAGTCCTGTTTGTGGAGGGAGCCGCCGGGCTCCCCGAGGCCCGTCTCCTCCGATATAAATTACCATGTGTGCGCCGCGGTTTTCCTGTGTGACAGGCTTAATTAATTGGCAGGAACCCCCGAAAATGACAGTGCCACTAATTGCAGCTCAGAGTGAATTTCTGTCATCGCGGTGCGCCTGTCAGCGGGCATGCCCTGGCCTCCCGGCCAGGAGGGGCAGGGACAGGCTCCGGCGGGGAGCCGGGGGGCGGCAGGCTCGCCAGCTGCGTGCAGGCCTGGCGTGTACTGTTCGTAGAGTTTATACGTCCACGGCCCCGTAGATGGCACCGCTCCTCGGGGACCTCGGGTTTTACGTAAGATGTTTGAGGGACTCGCCGCGCCGGCTTGGACCCCGCGAGCCATCGCTTACTCGGCGACCCGCCGGGACTGGCCCTGGTCAGCACGGCGCCAAACAGGCCGCATGTGCCAGAGCCCTGCGCCCGGAACAGGAAGATTCCGCCACGCGTGTTCAGCCAGCTAGGAGAATGGACGAGAGGCGCAGGCGCGTCAACACCGCCCCAGAAACAGCACCTACGGGGGCGGCTGACGGTGGGCCCAGCCTGCCGCCGAGGCCGGACGCCGCCGGCCAGGGAGCTCTCGCAGGAAGGGCGCTTTGAAAAAGGCTCTCCGTAGGCTCGAGCACGGCGGGGCCGCTTCCCAGAGGCCGGCCGCACCTCGCACTTGGCCTTTGAACCAGGCGGACAGGTGGGCTTCGGAGGGCTCAGGGCGGCTGCCGCCGCCCACGGACCCAGGCATTCACTGGATCTCACGGGAGGCCGAGCGGGCACTGGGAGCCAGCTTTGAGACCAGGGGCGTCCGGGGCTGAACATCTGCATCACACACTCTGAAATGTCACCGTGGAGACCGTCAGAGAGGGGTTTTTTTAAAAGAAATTTTATGATCACTGGTAGACAGAAACGTAAGCCGTCAGCCAGCGCGAGCCGTCCGAGGTGCAGGACCATGTGTGAGCCTGTCCACCGTGAGCGTGTGCGCAGGACTGTCGCACGCAGGAGTCGCTCGTCCAGGCTCGCACAGGACTACGGGCCAGGTCGCCGAAACCTGGATGTGAGTCTTGGAACCCACCCCCACCCCAGGCCTGCCACCACACCTGTCCTTTTCCTGCTTGGCGCCCTGCGTCCACACACACAGGTCAGATCCGAAGGTCACGCCCCAGTGTGTCTGCCAGCATCTCTCCCCTGCCCCCGCGACCCCGGCTCACTCCCCCATCAGCCGTGGGACTCTGTACATACACAGGGTGCGGCAAAAGCAGGTTTACAGCTGTCTGTGCAGGACGTAGGGCGATGATTGCTAAGTCGTAACACAAGAACAAACTCGTGCCTTGTGTCCTCACAACAAAGGATAAGTCTGCTTTTTCCCTCCACTGGGTAGACCCAGACATAGCCTCCTGAGTGTGGATTTATTATGTGTAATAACATTCCTGCACTATCTTTCCCCTTGTAAAATCCAGAAGCCTCACTCCTGGTACCTTAAAGAGGAGTGACAAAGCGCCACTCATTTTAGTTTGCACTCATGTGGCAAACCCCACCTTTTAAGTCGCCCAGTCATGACTCAAGCCTTAATTCTCTGGGTTTGATGCCAACCCTAAGAGCTTCAAAGGAAAACAGTGCTGAGACCTCCAGATCCCCGGATGGCCCAACGTGAGCATGAGGTGTGGGCCCCAGCGTTTTGCAGGGCCACGCCCTCCCGCCCGAACCTCCCTCTGCGCCTGTGCCTTCCTGGCGCCGCCCGGGGAACCGTCCGGCTGGTACCTGGGACCGCCTCGCGACCATGTCCATCGTCCACATGGCAGAGCGTGGAGCTGGGCCACAGACGTCTGATGTGGCCGCGTGGCCAGCGTCTTCTGCGATACTGATTCTCACCGGGGCGTTCTCTTATTGGTGAGAAGAGCCTAGCCGTTATTTTCACCCACTCAATCACACAGATGTAATGCTAAAAGCAACTGTGTATCAAGTCTCCTGGGATCTTTTCATTGGGGAAACTCAGTCAGCTGTGCCTGGGTCTCACGGGCTGCCGGCGACAGGGACGGGCGGCCGTGCCCTCCTGGGGCCTGAGAGGCTGGTGCGGGAGCACTGTCTGCACTGAGCAGAGCAAGCCAGCGTCTGCAGCCCCGCCCGGAGTCCCCTCCCCGTCTCAGCCCCAGGCCCTGAGCTTGCTTCTCGTTTCCTGAGACCCAGCTACCCGTCCTCGTTCTTCCCTAGACTCTTACGTGACCCGGAAGCTCCAACATGCCAGCCCAGCAAGTGCTGCAGCCCCCAGAGGGGCCTCTGTGCCTGGTCCCCGGGCGAGGTGACTGTGCACTACGAGCAAACGTCACTTCCCCCAGGAATGCAAGGCTGGCTCGGAACCCGAAAATCAGCCCGCAGAATACAGCAGGTCATGGTCATCTCACGAGATGCAGAAAACAGCTGACAAAACTCAGCGTCCTTCATGGACACTGAACCTTCCTGGTAAAAACACTCGGCAAAGTTGGGATAAGAGGCAGCCCCCTCAGCCTGCTGAAGGGCATCCGTGGGAGCCCATCGCTGCCGCCCTCCCTGACGGCAGAGCGCTGAGGGTGTCTTCCCAGAGGTCAGGGACACGGCAAGGGTGCCCACGGTCCCCTCCTTCCGACACCGGCTCCAGCCAGCCAACTGGGCAAGAGAAAGAGGCCGCAGGCTTCCAGGTTGGAGAGGAAGAGGTGAGGCTGTTTGCAGGTGAGGTGTTCGTGTGCACAGGAAGCCCAGACGGGCCCGCAGCGAGCTCTCCGAGCTACCGAGGCAGTTTAGCGAGCTCGAAGGGGGCAGGACCAGGGTGCAAGTCAGCTGGGCTGTTTACACCAGCAGTGGACAGTTCAAAGCAAGATTGAGGACACGGTTCCGACTTCAGTAGCATCAGAAAGGATGGCATGCACAGCGGTAATTCGACCTGTGCCCTGAAAAGTACAAAGCATCACTGAAGGAGATTAAAGACAACCCGCCCCGGCTGCTGTGGCTCAGTGGACTGGGCGCCGGCCTGCGAACCAGAGGGTCGCCGGTTCAATTCCCAGTCAGGGCGCGTGCCTGGCTTGCTGCTCTCCCCCATTCGCATGGCCATGATGAAGAGGGACAATGGCAGGTGGTGTGGACGTGGCACGGTTGGGGCCCTCGTCCTGCCGGTGAAAGCACTCTGGGGACTCCTCACAAAGCGGACACAGAGGCACCGGCAGATGCAGCAGCCCCTGTCCGGGGCAGGTGCCCGAGGGAAGCGCGCACACGTCCGTGCAGGCGCGGTGCACCCGCGCCCAGAGCAGCCTCCTTCGCCGCCGCCCAGCGTGGGCACCGCCCAGGTGGCCGTGCAGCGGAAACGGGCGTGCGGGAGGCGGTGTGTCCGCACAGCGGAGTGTCGTCATTCAGACACAGGGGAGTGAAGCGCCATGCACGCCACCGCGTGGGCGAGCCCGGAAAGCGGGGTGTGAAGTGGAGGGAGGCGGGTGCAGAAGGCCATGTCTCGTGTGACCCCACGCCCGCCGAGGAAGGCAGGCAGTGCCGGGGGCGGGGTGCTGGCAGTGCCTGCGGACCCGGAGCAGGGCTTCTCCATGGGCGACGGGAAACAACCCGGTCTCCATGGTGGGGGTGGCGCTGCAGCCTTCTAACCACACTGAAAGCCATGGAACCGTATACCTTCGAAGGGTGAATTTCACAGGACTCGAATTGTCCAGTAAGAAGATGAGCCCTGGCTGGTGTGGCGCAGGGGGTGAGTCCCCACCTGCGAACCAGAGGGTGGCCAGTTCAGTTCCCAGTCAGGGCACAGGCCTGGGTTGCAGGCCGGGTCCCCAGTAGGAGGCGCATGAGAGGCACCCACACATTGATGTTTCTCTCCCTCTCGTTCTCCCTCCTTTCCCCTCTCTCTAAAATTAAATAAAGTGTTGAAAAATAAGAAAATAAAGAGGAATTTTCAAGGAGAAGAGACAGGGAGGGCCTTGCACAGGGTTAACCTTCTGGGCAGAGGGTGGGAAGCGCCCAGGGCACTGGAGCCCACGTGGGGCGAGGCCAGCCAGGCCGGCACAGGGCCCCCCGTTCGGCACAGGAGCCCGAGGGGGGTCAGGCCAGCGAAGGGCCCTGAGCAGCATTCGCACTTCTGCCGAAAACTCCCGGCTCGGGGCAGGGGGACCAGGTGGATGGCGGGCCTGGTGGCGGAATGGGCAGGTCTGAATCCGTGACATGGAGGGCCCACGGGGAAGGCCGGCGTGTGGGCCACGGCCGTGCGGAGTCCGCAGGACATGTGACGTCCGGTCTCTGCGTCCACCAGAAAGGCCGCTGGCCGAGTCCCTCAGCTTGTGAGCTCAGGGGCCAGGCTCGCCCGGGTCCTGCCGACTGCGCAGCCCCCCGGGAGGCGGTCAGCCCCGGGGTGTAGGGGCGTCCCTCCCTCAGGACCAACGCAGGCCGGGGGCCTGGGAGGAGATCCGCATCCGCAGTGGTGGTCAGCGAGCGCACTCTGGCCACTGGGCAGAGGGCGAGGCCTTCCTACGACAAGCAGAGCAAACGGCAGGCGGTTCCGGCCGTGAGACCCGGGCAGTTCGGTGTGAGTGACGGCAGCAGGTGCCACGTCTGCGCCCAGCCAGTGGGCGAGGTGGTGAAGCGGCCCGCCTGCCCGGGCTGCGGGCCTGATTTCTCTGAGAAACTGCTTGAGGCCCCAGAGAATGGGAACAGTTAAATGTCCTTTGTGACTGATCCAAACATCTCACCTGCCTGGGGTCTGGGAAGCGAACGTTCCCCCGAGTCCGAGTCACGCTGCATCTTTGGGACGCACAGGAAATGTGTCTCTAATGTGCGTGACCACCACAGCAGCCCCGGGGGAAGGAGACAGTCGTGGGGCTGGCCTACGCCTTCCTCCCCAAGGCCTGCCCGTGTGTGCCCTGAAGGAAACCGGGAGATGTCCGTTCCGATCGGAGGACGGGGCCCCGGACAGGGGTGTGCTTGCCTGCAGTCCGGCCCACGGCTTGGGGGAGACAGCGCGCTCCCGGACGGGTGCGGGACCCCGAGGCTCCCAAGGGAAGTGCGCGTGAGCACGGAATTCGACCTCCGAGTGACCGTGGCCTGTGCCAGCCCTGCATTCCTCCTGGGCTTTCCACACGGGGAGCAAATGACCACGGGTGGGGGTGGAGGGCCAGTCAGCTCGCGTTTCGTCCTGGGGGCCCAAGGCCGCTAGCAGGAGAGGCCCGAGGACCACGGAAGGACCGACCAAAACGAACCCACCGCTGAGCGGGCCGGCACCAGGACTGCCCGGCAGGTCCCGGGCCTGTAGCCGGCTCCTGGAAGGCCTCTCAGATTCTGGTGGCTTCCCCGGGAGATTCCTTCTGGGGGTGTGGCGTGGGCGAGCTGGGAAGAACAGATAGGCTTGCATTCTAGAACGCCAAACTGCACCGTTTACACGTGTTAAAAGGAAATTCAAAGGAAGAGGAATCACATTTCATCAAGTTCCAGAGGCACTGTAGTAGATGCTCAATACATACGTGAGAGATTGAACCGCTTTTTAATTATTTTTCCCAAACTGGAGCTGCACCCTTGACACAGGACTGATGGGAAGGAAGTGGAAGGGCGGCCGGCGGCCCCGGGGCATCGGTCCAGCGGAGGGCTCCACGTGCAGCAGAGGGAGCGGCCGCCCACGGGAAGGCGACACGTCCGAGGAACGAGGCGCAGAGCCGTCCGCACCGGCCTGGGGCGGCGGTCGGACCCCAGACTCCTGTGAGAGCTGGGGAGACGCCTCAGGCACGTGGACGGTGCGGGGCCCCAGGACTCCTGTGTGTGGAGCCGTGTTGCTGGACCGCGGGAGGCCAGCCCATCCAGACCGCTACCCCGGCTCTAACGTGGTGGGAAGGGCGGGCTACTGGACCGGTGGCCTGCAGAGGGCGCTGCTGCGGCCCAGAGTCGGTGCTCACTGAGCCGCCGGTCCTCATATGGGGCAGGCTTCCCAGGGAGAAGAGGGGATAGCCTCCCTCTCCATCTCAGACAACCTGCAACGGTTTAAAACGTTACCTGTGGCTTTAAAATTCTTTCTTCCATTAGAGTTCTGCTGACAAACAGGTTCTGTGTTAGTTCGGTTTCGTTTTGGACAATTGCGTTTTACCTGTGCACCCCACACTCCTGTCGGTGTGTTTCCCTGCCCCGGACGTTCCCGGGGCCCGTCCAGCTGACCGGCCTGTCGGAAGCGGTGATGGATCTGGTCCTCACGGGTCAGCCTGAGCGCGCCCCTTCCAGAGGTTCGCACCAGCGGCGCCGTGAGTGCGGGGCGTGCCGGGGCGTGGCTCCGCCGAGGGTGGTTTTTCACATGCTTTATCCTTTCAAAGGAAACATAGTTTCTCTTCAACTGTGTTTCAATTTTAATGTTTAATCACTAAGACCTAAGAGCTTCGTGCATGTCAGAAGCCCCCCAGCTGGATCTGGTTCTGAGGTGGAGGCTCAAGTTCAGGCTCAGGCTCGGCAGACCAGGATCAAACCTTAGCTCACAGCTGAGCTGCCATGTGTCCGGGCGCCTCGGCTGCCCCCCTGCAAAGTAGGGGTGATTCTGGGGCCTGCCTCATAGGGCAGTTTCGAAAACTAAACGGGCACTTTCTGTAACACAGTACGGAATGCCTAATCTTCTAAACCTAGATAACTAGAATCTATCAGTGTTTGTTTGTTTGTTTATTAAAGAAAAAGTAACCAAGGTTTTCAAGAGGAAAAACTTTATGGGTTCAGATACTCTGGGTTCAAGTTCAACAAGCTCATCACAGTGTCAGCACACAGACCTGCTGGCCACCACGTCCGAAGTCCAGCAGCCGGCTCCTTTGGCCAGTGCCTGCGGGGATGCCCCGCGTTTCGCCGCCCTCTCGTGACAGGCTGGAGGGCGCTCCTGGAAAGACAGTGCAGCCGTCTTGTCGGGACGCCTTGTGGACCAGCGTGTGTCCCCACATGCCCGGCCCCGGGAGACGCCCCCGAGTCCTTCACAGGACACACCTGGCGTGCGAGTGAGGCGAGGCTCAGGAACCGGGAGTGATTTTCACGTGCGGTCACGGAGCCAGGAGCGGCGACCGCCCCATGGTGTTTTGTGCCGTCGGTCTTACCCTGGCGGCGCCTCTTCCTGTGAAAGGGGGGGCCTCCTACGGAAATCAGGGCGGCAGCCGCACGTCGGTGTGCAGCGCCTGCTGCGTGGAAAGGGGCTAGGTTTGCTGAAGTGACGCTGCTTCGTAGCAGCCAGGGTTTCAGGGAAATGTGCCTGCAGCCCGTCCCTCTCCTCCCCCCCGCTGCTGGTGAGAGTGAACTTGGGGGAAACCTTTCTGGAAGGAACTTGGCAATACGTCTGGGTCCTTCCTGGATCGGCGCCCCCACGCAGGGCGTGAAGGGGGAGGACAGCGAGGTGCGGGCCGGCCGGGCGCTCTCTGCTGTCCCCATGGGCCCCCCTGGTCTGTCCCTTGCCCTCGCCGGGTGGCGCAGCCCAACACCATGGTACTAAGGACCCTGCCTGCGCGGAGTGCCTGGTGTCGGCACGGCCCCCGCTCACCAGCTGTGTGACTTCGGGCAGGTCCCTGTCGGGCCCTGGAGGGGAGGGCTGCTTCCTGGGGCTGTCCGGAGCCCCTCGGTGAGCCCTGGGCCCAAGATGGTGTGTGGCGCCACGGGCTTCCTGTGCCACAGCCCGCTGGCTCCCCCTGCGTCCCCGTTTGGTGAAATGCCGTCTACCTCCGCCCGCCCCCCGGGCTGCCCGCCCCGATGAACACCAGCATCGTACCCTGGCCCTTGCCCCAGACACACCACTGGCCTAGCAGCCCCAGTACTGGCCGGGTGCTCTCTGTACCCGCTGGCTCATTCCCAGAAAATTCGGAGCTGCCAGCTTCCCGAATTCGCTCTGAGGGGGCAGGGCGATGGCACAGAGATTATAAGCTTCCCGGGAAGAGATGGCTCATCATTCCAGACAGTCCTTCAGAGCGGACGGCCCTCCTTCTCGTTAAAGACCCAGCGACAGTTTCATTACAGGTTCGTCCTGGTGTCCTTGGTCGTGAGGCCCTTGCAGGCTGGTCCCTCTACAGCAGCTGCTGGGACGGAGCGGCTGGATGTAGTGAGGACCCTAGAGATAACCCAGGGGCTCTGGGCCCGCCTCGGTGACAGGTCAGCGTGGGTCATGTGACCTCTCCCGGCGTCGTGTCCTCCGCACAGGGAGAGGTCGAGCAGGAGACCCCCAGGAGCCCCTTCTGCGTGAACGTCTGCGGTTCGCTCCTTTCTGCCCCCACTTTAACCAGCTATAAAAGGGGCGGGCATCTCTTTGGTGTGGGTCAGTCCCACTGTGGACAGAAGAGTCTCCTCTGATCCTTCTCGTCATCGCTGTCACAGTCCCTCCTGGGTGCAGTGGCTCCCTCGCCTGTGGCGTGCAGACTCTAAGGCATCGGTTCCGGTCTGGCACTCTAGGACATCGACGATCATTTTGTAGCTGGCGCAGCACAGGTGTTTGTGATTTCCAAGAATTTAAACTCAGCAATCTCAGGTTCATGTTAAATATCCACAGTGTCCCTTGCTGTTACTGAGGGTCTGCATAAAATCTGCCTGCTAAATACAGCAGGTGCTACCCGAAACCACAACAGACGTGGGGCCGTGTGAACGGAGACTTCCACTGGACCAGCTGAACAGTGAGTGACCCCCAGCTCAGAGCGCTCCTTCCGATGAATCTTATGTCTGTAGTTCCCATTTTCGTGTGCTCAACAGCATCTCTGGAGCGAACGTGAAGAGGCCGAGTCCTTTGTGGGAGGAGCCGGACACAAAAGGGCTGCGCAGCGCGTGACTTCGCGTCTGGGGAGCGTCTGGAGGGGCCCGCCAGAGCTGCGGCAGCCGCTCGCGGTGCTTGGGGCATGGAGAGGTGGACTGGCTGCCGTGAACAGACCCGAGGGGTCTGGGGGGTGGGAGGGACGCCGTGAAACTGAGCTGTGGCGACGGCGGCACCGCTCTGTGGATTTCCTGAAAGCCGTTGAATCTCGTAGTGGGAGCCGGTGCCGGTGCCGTTGGTGGTGTGGCAACGAGCCCTCCCCGAAGCTCTTAGGAAATCAAAAAGACTTGGTCGTGGGCACACCCTGGGGAGCTGGCCACAAAGGGTCCCGGGCTGCACTGTCACCTGAACGTATTCGATTCCAGCGCGAGTGAGGATAAGGAAACGCAGCCTGGGTCTCTTCCCTGGATTGTCAAAGTCTTGTGGGTAAACACGCAGCTGATGGGGCGTCCTCAGTGTTGGAAACGGCCTGAGGCCTCCCTCCAGGCCCCCCCCCCGGGAGGAGGGCTTCCCCCCGCCCCCCCGCTGCTGCAGTAGGTCTGTCAGCCCGTGGGGCAATGTCTCTGCGTGTCCCACAGGTTCTGAGCGGAGCCTCTGACGACCAGAACGGCCGTGTGAATCGCCCAGCCTGTCGTGAAGATACCGCCGTGGATTGTAGGTTTGAAAGCTTGTGTCCCGGAATCTGAAATGTATTTGGAGATAAAAACCAGTCAAAGGCCCCTGGGTGGTAAAAACACAGCAGCGGCTGTGGGGCAGAGGACGGCAGTGGCGTGGCAGCGCGGTGACATCGCACACGGGCCTCGGCCCGAGGAGGCTGCACGGTCCTCGCCGAGACCCCTCCCGTCCGGAAGCGCTTCTCCTTCACACACTTCTCAGGAAGCAGGGGTGTCCGACCTTTTGGTGTCTCTGGGCCACACAGTAAATACACAAACACTAACGAAAACTAAGGAGACCCAAAAGGTTTTAAGTAAATCTACGATTTTGCGTTGGGCCGCAGGGACAGCCACCCTGGGTCGCACGCAGGCAGCCCACGAGCTGTGGGTTAGACGCCTGGGGCCTGGAGAGTGAGACAGGGTGGTTCGCACGACGAGGAGAACATCGTCGCGGAGAGGGGGTTTGCTGGGTCTCAGCGTCTGTTTCCTGAGAGTCTTAAACGTGGGCCATCACCCACCCAGAGCTGCTCGGCCTGGGAGCTGGGGACGGGGCCGGGCACAGCCGGGACTCCCACGGCGTCCTCCTGTGAATTTCAGTCCCCACGAGTGACAACAGCTGTTCCTGGGGAAGAGCGTGTCTGAGAAGTGTTGCGAGCAGACCGTGGCTCCTCTCTGGTGCGCACAGCCTCCCACACCGGCAGCCGAGGCCCTGCGCCGGGAACGTCCCGCGAGCACGCTGCTTCCCAGACTCGCTGGACCATGGGACCCTTCCTGAAGAAACGCGGGCGCAGGATCGGTGTGCCCCGCAGCCTGAACTGCACATGAGGGCGCACACGTGCCTGTGGCCCACCCCCGTCCCCACGTGTGTGAGCGTGGGGCGCCCTGCGCGGCATCGCTGAAAAGGAAGGGTGCTTCAAACCCGACCACGCGGCCCCCCGTCCGTGTCCTTACGGCTCTGAAAGTGTTCTCTTGAATGGCGTCACAGTGATTTGCCCGTGGCTGTGTCACCATGTCATCATTTGCCTTCGGACGTTGGGAATATGCACAGAAAACCACGAGAAAAATGCCAGGATGAGCATGTCTGCGGATTCGCCGTAAGAGGGGGCTCATGACTCAGTGTTTTATCAGGGTGGGGTCCTGGAGGAGCCCTCTCTGGATCGAAGGCTGTAGGCTTGAGGAATGTGACTAGTGTCGCTGCAGTGTGCTACAGAAGGTTGCAGGCGTGCGCACACACACAGACACACACACCCCTCCTTTCTCTTTCTTCCTCACCCTGCACCCTCACACCCTTAAAGCCAGTCCGAGCACTCACTTCAGGCTCAGGAGTCTGCGGCGCCCCCTGGAGGGGGGCACTTCGCACTCACGAGCCTGCTCTGTCCGTCAGGGCTCCCGGAGGAACAGAGCCAGCTGTGCGTGTGTGTGCAGTGCACACACACACACACACTGATTTATTGTAAGGAACTGGCCCGCAGGTGTGAAGGCGAGTACATCTGAAATCCTCGGCCCGGACACTCAGGCAGGGGCTGCTGCCGCCGTCCTGAGGCAGAACTCCTTCCGCAGGAAACCGCAGGCGGTTGCCCTGAAGGACGTCACCTGATTGGATGCGGCCCACCCTCGTTGTCAAGGGTGATCTGTACTTTAAGGCGCTGACCGTAGATGGCGTTAACCGCGCATGCAACCCCTAGATGCCTGTTTGGTTAAACCGCTGGGCCCACAGCCTGGCCAGGCGGACACAGGAAGCGACCGTCACCCCTGCCAGGGCCCCCGTTGCCCAGAGAACTCTGTCCCAGCAGAAGCCATGGTGGTCCAGCCACAACCTCGACCACGTAGCCTCAACCTCCTTACTTAAAAAACAAAAAATGAGAATTCTTGCCCCACCTTCCGCTAGATTCTCGTGAAACTCACTTGAGAAGTGCCAGGGGGTGCACTTCTGAGCTACGCCTCGTTTAGAATGTCACTTTTCATGTCCCGTTTCCATGCCTGCAGTGGCCCCTCCACTTGCCCCGGAGCTTCTGTGTGTGTTGGGGTCAGGGTAACGCGTTGGCCAGTTGCTGGGCCAGCGCCACGTGTCCTGGTCAGAAGCCACCAAATCGTTAGCAAAGGCTCCTCCAGCGGAGACACACGACCGCCACCGCGGAATAACTTACTAGTGAGAACGTGGGGACGGCAGAAAAATGTCCTGTTTCCGTCGGCTTCAAGCTCCGCCGTTTTCTGCAGGGCAATTATCTGTATAAAATACTTTTTTTTTTCTTTTAAGTAGAATCCCATTGCTAATGAAACCGTATTTTGAACATGAAATTGTTACAAAGGAGGAAAAAAGTGTCGTTATCCAGAAAAGCAGCAATAGCTCGCGGGTGTGACGGTCTAAATAGAATATTCCTCTTTTAGGGGAGATGAAAGCAGCCCCTCGTATCAGCCTGTGAAATTATTTTAGAGTGGGGTCTGAATCCCCGGACCGCGGAGGGGATTCGGGCCCTGGCACGCAGGCCCCAGGCGTGGGCGGTCCGGCCTGAGGCTCAGAGGCGGGCCGCGTGGGAGGTCGCGCCTGGTCAGTAACCCGAACGGAACATGAAGGAAGGGCGTTTGAATGTCGGAAAAAGGCAGCTTGAAAGGTAAGGCTTCCTTCCTGCCGTTCCCCGGGCGCCCTTTCCCCTGATCGCGTCTGCGCGATGTCCATTTCTGTAAGTTTTCCCTCTAGAACAAACCTATCATTTTTCACCACGGGATATTTACAGCTTCAATCAGTGCCAAATTCAATTGGCTTCTGATCTCATCGCTGGAAGTTATAGATGCAGATATTATTTGCACTGCGGTTAATTATGGGGCAATCAAACTTTGGCTTTTCTACTGTAATTTCCTCTGCCAGCTAATTTAATTAATCACCCCCAGCTCGGCTCTTCCAGCTGCGACCAGCAGGGTCATTAATTAGGCATGTGGCGGTCCCAGACACCGGGTCCTGCTTCCAGCCTGCTGCCCATTTGATCTCGGGGAGGGAGGGAGGGAGGGCTTCGCCTCAGCACCCAGGCCGGAGCAGGTGGGGGAAGCCGTCCCAGCCCCTCCGGATAGAGGACGGGCCCCACAAAGGCCACTCTGGCCAACAGCTCACCTGCGGGGGTGACGGACGGGTTTCTGAAACCCGCCCCGTTCGAAGAGGAGGCCTCACCGTCCGTGCAGCCTGGCTCTGAACTTACTGAGGGGCCGGCCTGCTCTGGGGCACGCCCGTCATGTCAGGAAGGGACTGGCGAGGCTGACGTTTCCCCGAGGGAAACGGGAAAGGATTGTCTCCATCTTGTCGTAGGAAGTGGCTGTTTGGGGCTGCACCCGTCAAAACCGGTGCCCAAATGCGTCCCTGGACCTCACCGCTTTGCTCTGAAGAGCCGGTCTCGGGGGGTCACCAGCTGACCACCGAGAAAGCGCCGTGGAAGAGCCTCACTGGGCTCCTGCACACAGCGTACACACACGCACACATGGAGAGTCCACACGACTGCGGGAGGCTTTCTCAGGATTCTTCTTCAGTATCTTGGGTTCAGTGAAAAACCCAAACGTGGGTTTTTCAAACTTATCTAGGGTGTTTTTTGTTAGTACTTTAAATAAACTGGGTATTTAGTCTGGTTTTTTTTCTTTACAAAAAGATAAATTGATGAACAGGTGTTTTCAAGAGCTGTAATAAATCATCCTAGAACAAGGGATGCGTCTCCGGGGATCGTAGCCAGTGCCCTGCCTTCAGCCGAGTGAATCAGAGAGATAAATGTGCACTCGTGCACACTCACACGGGCACACACCCCACACCGGTTCTAGCTGGGAGGGAGCAGGCAGCGCCGTCAGTAATGAACGGGGTGACGAGGACACGGCGTGTGCCAGCGGAAGAAATGGAGCCGGAGGACTCGCCGGGTCCAGGGCTGTGCCTGTCTGGGGGGGGCGCCAGAAGCACCCCCACCGTAAACCCCTGCTTGGCGCAGGGCAGGCATGGGGCGGGGGAGGCTATGGCTGCGCCTTCCTGAAGAGAGGAGGGTCTGCGAGGCCGCCTCCACCTCAGACCACCGTATTGGGTCCTGAGGGTCGGCCCCAGGCCGCTGGCAGGTTGGGGCGCCTTCACTCATTCCGTGCTGGAAGGATGGTTCTGGAATGAATGGTGCGTGGAGGTTTTTCCCAGCATTCCTGCTTCGCTCTTGGGAACGTGGGAGATTCTTGAGAATGGTAAACCAGTTAATGCAGATGGCTTACATTTTCCTATTCTCAAAGAAAGAATGTAGCAGGTAAAGTAGAAAAAGTTATTTTTGAGGCATTTCTTTCCTCAAGAAGCCTGTTTGGGTTTCAGTAATCAAGAACCCTGAAACAAATCTGCCTTCCCCTTCCTAACTCCAATGGCAACTGTAGGAATCTGTGTCTACCCGATTCCATAGCGAGCCTGCTCACTGCAAACGGGAATGCCAGTCAGAAAGTTCTCTGATTCCGGCGGGGGCTGCCACGTCTCCAATGGGCACCTCGGTCCCCCGACACAGAACCACAGCCCCCAGCCCCTCGAGCTGGGGCCGGCCCCGGTCTGTCCCAGAGGCCCTGCCGGCCGCCTGCAGCGGGCCCAGCGTGCGCACACCTGACGCCTCCTTCCTCATTTCTCTCTGCCTCGTCTCCTGGCAGCCTCTACAGCACTGGAGAGGGCTGGGGCGGGGCTAGGCTGGCCTGGGGTGTGACCAGACCCCTGCAGTGGCCCTGAGGGTGCCCCGTGGGTTTCCAGGCCTGGGGAGCTACCCTGCTCCTGCTCCGTGGGCTGCCCCCCCCCGTGGCCCAGCCAGCTTCCTTTGTGAGAGCATGCCAGCCCTCCAGGGGCTCCTGCATCGGACAGTGGCTGTCCCTCAGCGGCAACAAATCCCAAGTCCTGGCCTGGGGTTCATCAGGCCTGGGGAGGGGTGACCGCAGAAACCTGAGGGCAGCTGTCAGGTCTCTGGTCTGACTGCGCCCCGGAGTGGGAGAAGGGCCACCCCTCACTGTGCCTGGAAAGCCTCCCTCATTGTCCCGGTTTGCCCTCCTCCTGCTCGGAAACGGGCTGACAGTCCGAACGCCGGGGTAAAGTGGATTCCAAACCCTGATTCATCTGTGAGGTACTCAGTGACAGAATCAGCCTAATAGACACTATTTCTCACGTGGCTGCGTGATTTCACCCCGGTCGTCTCGGGGGCTCTCACGTGCCCCCCAATTCACTGTCCACGTGAAATTCCCACAAGGCGGGACGTAAGTGTCTGCCCCCTTCCCTCGGTTTCCCAGGTTACAACTTAAACTGATTTATGCCTGCAGGGCCTCACCTTCCGGCCCCGGTGCGGCAGCACCGGGTATATTACTCGTTGAGAAGAGCAGTGGAGGGAAAATGTTACTTTACGCACTTCCACGTCCTCTTTCCTGTTCAGAACCTGCGGCGGACCGGCCCAGGACGCTGGGCAGCAGCCGTGTGGGAGTCTCGGGCAGCTGGGACTCCTGTCGTGGGGGCACCTTGTCACTCCTAACGTACATCTTGCGTCCGCACCGTCCGAAAAGCTTCCGCTGGGGCCTGGCGAACTGTTCCGCAGAGCTGGTCACACTCCAGATGGGGAGGGGCGTGCGGGAAGGCGTGGCCCAGAGGGCCCCGCAGGCCCAACTCCGGGGCGCCTCTCGCATCCGCTCTTCAGCCTCACTCCTTAGCGTGAATTTAATTTCAAGTATGTGCCCCTCCCCTCTCCTCCCCCACCCCTGCTTCCCTCCCTCCAAAAACCTGCAAATAAAACCCAGGGCTGCCTCCCTGGCTCAGGAGCTGGAAACAGCTGGTGGGTTTTGTGTGGCGTCTGAGCCGCGGGGGGAAGAGGTTTGGCAAACACGGGGCGGGGGACCCGGACGGAGGAGGTAGGTAAACTCAGGAAACCGTTTTCATGAGTAAATGACGGAAACAAAGGCCGCTCGGCGGGAGCAGGAGGGACGTGCGCTCCCTCTGAATAGCTCCCTAAAAACCGCGCTGAAAAGGAAGAAGGCCCATTTGCTTCTGGGAATCCAATAAATTGTTTCAGGAAGTGAAAGTCTGTCCAGGCTAATGGAGCCCTGATTGACAGCGCTTCTCATTACGGAGCCCATCAGGGGACAGGGCAGCCAGCGCTCTTTAGGGGGCGAGGTGGGAGTGAGGGAGCTGCGCTCCCTGAAAGGGCTGTGCGCCCCCACAGCCCCCCTCCGAGAAAGGCTGGCGGCCACCCTCCAGGAGCGGTTACCTGCTCCGCTGGGACTCACCCTGCCTGCGCTTCCCGCAAACCTGCTGCACCGCACGCTCCCCCCGGGAGAACCAGCCCCACCCGGGGCTCCTGCCTCGTCCCCCCGGCCCCCCCCACCGTGATGTTCAGGACAGGGAGCCCCCTGGAGCCAGACAACATGGTCACGGGCGTTTTGGAAAGCTGTCTCCCGTGTACACACTATGCCGTGCAGAGTCCTTCGAGGCCACTTACGGGCGGCAGTCTGCGTTCAGCGACAACCGGAAGGTGGCCAGTTCCTTTGTCCGTGAAGGAACAAGTCTGGGGTCTTGGCTCCAGTTAACCAGGCTTGGTGAACCCTCTCCAAGACCCCCAGAATGGGCACTGGCAGGAGGTGGTAGGCCAGCCACCTCTGCAGGGAAGGGGCATCAAGACAGCCTCTCTTAGCCCCGCCCCCCACCTGCCTGCAGGTGTGGAGAGACCATTGGGGCTGCCCAGCACCAGGCTTAGGTGGGGGCTGGGAAGGCGTGTCAGACACACTCGGCATCCCCTGGTCATGGGACCTGGCTGTCCCGACGTGCTGACCTGGCGAGACTGACCCCAGGCAATGGCTTCGTCCAGAGCGGCCCTCGTGCCTGAGCGGCACGTTCGGCTGGTCTGCCCAGGGGAGGCGGGGTCCTGGACAGTGACGTCTTTCATTGACCTTGTGCAGAGAGCCCATTGGAGTTTGCGAACTGACGTTGGTCCAAGGCGCGCCCCATGCAGAGCTGGGAAGGCACTCGCGCTCACCGCAGAGGAGGCCGGCGGCGGAAGTGCGCGCAGAGCACGTGGCGCACAGGCGGCTGGGGCCTGGGCTGCCGTGCTCTGACCCTTGTCTGGAAGTGTCAGGTGCTTCTAGTGCCACGCAGTGGGAGGCGTTTCCAAAGAGGGGTCTTTACCATTGAGCTAGTGGGGTGGGTGGCGGGCGGGTCTCGAGGGGCACGGTGCGTCTGTGAGCGCGGCCCGGGGACTGTCTGCAGACAGCGAGGCTCCGGCGTTCGCGGATGCGCTGCGTGTCCTTAGGCTGCAGGCAAGGTGGTCATCCTTCGTCTGGATTTAGCTGCCCTTTACATTTCGTAAACTAAGTCCCGGGCTCTTTGCGTGACGAAAACCATGGGGACAGGAGTGCTCTGTCTCGCGGAGTCCGTTTTGTTCCTGCGGCTCACAGCAGTTTAGTCGCAAATGTGGTTCTTTCCCTGTGGTGGGGTATTTTTTCTCCCAGCTGCCTCCGTGCACCTGAGACTGGCTCCAGGGCGGGGCCTGACTCCCGGGGCGGGGCCTGGCTCCCAGGGGCGGGGCCTGACTCCCGGGGCGGGGCCTGGCTCCCAGTGCCTGCTCAGTGGACATTTCCTGACAGAATGATGCTTAACGGGGCATTTGATGGCGGTAATTGAAGCAAATTCAGAGAACTCACTTCAACCAAGAGGGAGAATTGATATTTTTCCAAGTACAGAGATGGGGGGACGTTGACACCCATCACTTGGAGACTTGGACACACTAGGGGTAGGGACTGTCCCGGTGTCCTGGGGAGAGCCCAGGAGAAAAGGGCGCAGCCCGACCACTCCCACGGGTGGCGACGTCCCAGTCCGCTTTGTACCGTCTGTGCCGCTTTGTACACGGCCGCCCTTGTCTCAGAGCCCAGGCACTTCTTTTGTGATTTCTTTTTTCCCAAAAAAAATACAAAATTAAAGTCCGTTCAGTGACTGCTGTAACGCAGAGCCTCCCGGGGCAGATCTGCGTGCTGCCCCACGGTTCGAAAACAGGGCGACTCCCCCTCTGCGCCTGCGGGCCTCCCAGGGCCGGCGCTCTGAGCACAGACCCAGGCGAGCACCTGAGAGGCCTCAGGTGCCGGCAGAGGCGCCGTGGCGCCTGGCTGATCTCAGGGACCCCAGGGCCCGCCGTTTCCCGGAGGACCTCTGCTCCGGCAGGAACCCCACTCACGGTCCGGAGAAGATCTGGCTCCCACCGAGTTCCGATCTGAGTTTTTGTTTACCGCCGGAGAACAAAGGGGAGTCTGCGCTGAAGGCCGGGGAGGCTGTGCAGCCAAAAGGACCCTCTGAGAACCTCCAGTTCCTGCGCAGTCGGCACTCGTGTGTGCTTCCCACCGAGCACGCACCGAGCTGCGGCTGGCTGTCGGCACTCAAGGGTGCGCGCGGCCGGACCGCCCCCCCTCCGTGGGGGGATGGCTGACGAGCTCTAATTGGCATATAACGCCCTGTGAATTTGTTAGCGGGCCTCGCCTCTCATTGGTAGACCGTCTACTGCTAACCACCAGGAAATTACCAATTTTCGGGAGTTAGTCACTCACGTCGCCCTGTAACTGGGTTAAAAAAAAACCCACATCGCGCATGTTATAAATCAGGCTTGTGCTCCTACAGCAGCTCTCCGCTGCAAACGAGCCACTTGGCAGGGACGTCGGGGAGCAGGGAGGAGCCCGCCGCTTGGCCTCACCCCTGCTCCCTGGGGCCCTCCCGTTCTCCACGCCGCGCCCCGTCTGCCTGCCCCTGGGCTCCAGCTGCTCGGCCACCTCGGCCTGGGCGGAGATCGCGGCTCCGCGGGCCCCGCCGTGCGCGGCTTTGAAGTGCCGCAGCCAGGCCTCGGGCACATTGCGCGGAAAGGACACCTCCACCCTCCGGTCCCAGAGCATAATAGAAATATTCAGGAGCGGACATAATTATTTCAATTACTTCTCTCTGGTGTTGGAGACACACTCAAGAGTCACAAATTAGAAAATAATATTCACATGTTTCTTCTAATTGGTAACAGATTAGAGGCATTCTGTCTTCTTAAATAATTTCCAAATGTGCCCCAGAGAGGCCGGGGAGGAGCGGGAGGCCGAGGCTCCGCCAGCCAGCCGCGCCCGCCCCGGCCGAGACCTCGGCAGGCAGCGGGGTGTGGGGGCCCTTCTCCCGCGCCCCGTCTCCGATTGTTCGCAGGCCCCGCCTCTCGTCGCTCTCTTCCTGTTGAAAGCCGGAGGTTTTCTCACCAGCGTGAAAGCTTAGGCCTCACTGGTAAATGTATTGATGAATACAGGTTTGATCCCTAGACACGGCCCCTGTAGCCACGTGTCTTCTGTGCACACGCGTGCACACGCATGCACACGTGTGCACGTTTCCAGGTCCATCCATGTTTATATCCCGTCTACTTCCAGAGACAAATTGGGGGTCATCTGTGCCTCCGCCCGGGAGGGACCGAGCCCGAGGCGGTGGGCGCCCCCCCGCCCACTGGTCCCACAGTGCCTGCCCCACGCTGTCCTTCCACGGGGCGGGGGTGGGGAGGTCACGTTCCTCCAAATGAAGAGGATCCGAGTCACAATTCCACCTCGATTATGGGGTTTGGTTTTACCAAATATTGTCTTAAAAAGTGGATGCTTCCATATTGCAAAGCAGTTTGGCCGTTTCTGATAAAAGTACACACTGCCCCTCCCCGTCACCCCGGCAGCTGCTCTCTGGGGCACTGATCCCCGAGAAAGAAAACTCAAGTTCACAGAGAACGCCGTGCACGAGGTTCAGAGCAGCCTTATTTGTAACGGCCCGGAACGAAGCAGCCGGGCGTCCCACAGGGCACACCCGTGCTGTGGGCACGGCTCGGCCGAGAAGAGGAGCAGCCGCTGGTGCACCCGCAGCCTGGGTGACTCCAGGGCATGCACCGGGTTGGGTGAAAAGAGCCAGTCCCCAGAGGCTGCGGCCGTCTAATCCTGTCACAGAACAGTCCCGCAGTGACGGGCACGGAGAGCAGATGAGTGGTTGCCACGGCGAGGGGGTGTGGGTGTGGCTGCAGAAGGGACCCGGAGGGGCGCCCCACCGCGGAAACGCTGTGCCGCCTGGCTGGCGGTGGCCCAGGGAACCTCGTGCGCTGAGAGTGCCTCGCACGCAGCCCCCCCACACAGCACAGACGCACACAGGGACGGCCAGGACGCCAGAGCCGCGGCAGGCCGACCGAAGTGTGCTCTTGCACTCTCGTTTTTCAAGATGTCACCCTTGGGGAAACGAGCTAAGGGGTATGTGGGAACTCTATCAGTTCCTTAAACTCTAGGAGTACCTACAGTTAACTCAAAATTCAAGTAAAAAAAGAAACCCAAGTGAGTAGTGGCTCCAATACCAAGAAGCAGGGCTCCTGGGGGGGCGGCTCACTCCAGATCTGAGAACGTGCCGAGTGGGCCGGGGCGGCCAGGGAGCGAGGGTGATGCGTCAGCCAGGGCGGGCGGGAGGCAGGCGGCTCGCAGGGGCCCCGCTGGCCAGACCTGGGGCAGGGCAAGCGTCGAAAAGGGTGATGTCGCCAACGCATCACACGACACAGGCGATTTTTATTAAAGATGTGGGTTTATGGTGACAGCCGAGAACAAGGCTGGGGCAGGAGGCTCTTTACAGAAGATGCCAGTTAACAAACAGAAGGAGCGAGAGGAGGGGAAAGTCTGGGTCCTGCTTCCCAAAGTGAGCAGGGACCCTCCACCCAACGGCAGGGGCTGCGGGGAGGTCTTCAAGCAACAGGAGCGTCAGTGTGTCCGAGTATCAGCCCCCAAGATCGCTCGTCAGTTGTGAAGGGGGAAGGTTCCGACGGAGGGAGCCCAGGCCTGGGGGCCACGGCTTTAACCGTGCGCTCCGACTCGGTATGGGACCACCCCAGCGTGCCCCTCCCGATGGGCTGTGGGGAGCACAGGTGCTGGTCTCACCGAAAGCACGTGACCCAGACTGATCCGACCACACGCGGTGGGGGCACTGTGCAGGGGAAGTAGCTCCGGCTCCTCAAAACACCCACGTAACAGATGACGAGGAGGGAGGGCGGGGTCGGGGGGCAGTTAGAGTAAAGGAGACGAAAGGGAGGGCGGCCAGGCGCCACGCATCCTGCTGGGCGCCTCCTGGCTCGGGAGAAGAGTTCGGCTCCAGAGGGTACGTGGGGCTCAGCCGGGAGAGCCCAGTGCGGACCACGCACTGCCGGTAATCGTGCGTCACTGTGAGCTCCTCGGGCGCGGTGGGGTGGGCCGCCCGGACGCGGGCACGCAGCTGTGGAGCATCACGCGGCAGTGGGAGACAGGTGCGGCATCAGCCCTGCCGCCTCGCCGGTCCTCAGTGTGCCGTTCGCGGCAGGAAGCCTGTTCGCGTCGCTGTGCCACCAGCACCACCGTCCACCCCCAGGCCTTGTCACCTTCCCGAACTGGAACTCTGCCCCCCTAAGTGACTCTCCGTTCCCCCTGCCCCCGACCCCACTGTCTGTCCCTCAGGGAGCCTGGTGCAGGTGGGGCCTTGCAGCGTTTCTCCTTCCCAGGCGGCTCGTTCACTGCACGGCGGGCTTCTGGAACAATCTGGATGTTTTGTAGTTTTCTAACAGCATGACAGGCTTTCAAAAGTGACCTTCCTAAGAGTTAGACTTTCTCTGAATTGCTCTCTGCCTCCTCCCCGCCTCCCTCCCCAAACCACCCACCCTGCACCTGGCCTCCTGGGCCCCCTCCCCTTGGCCTGCCCCCTGCTCTGTCCATCCTGGAAAGACAGCCCTGCCCCCCACCCCACCCCCACCGTTCCTAAATGTGAGGTCTGAGCCGGAGGGTCCTGGGGCTGTGCTGTGGCTCCAGGGACCAGAGAACAGACAGCAGATTCTTTTGTTCTGGGATGCACTTCCGGGAGCGTCACCTGAGAAGGCGGCTGGGGTCACACGCAGCAGGTCAGTGGGCGAGGCTCTGGGAGGCTGTGTGCCGGGGGCAGTGGGCCACCCTCGTGTGTCACCGTGCGGGTGGCCGCAGCATGGCACCTGCGGGCGGCACAGGAGGAGGCCGCGCGTCGTGTGCCGCAGCGAGAGCGTGCGGGGTTCCTGTCGCAGGGGCGGAGACTGCGCGTGGTGGCCGCCCTGGGCCTCAGTGCGCCTTGTGCGCCTGCCCACACAAATGGAGAGAACAGCAGAGGCGTCGCTGCCAGCATCCCAGCGAGGGGAGGACTGCTGGGCATCTGGCCCCGCAGCGCGGGGCTCTCCCTGTCCCGGTCTACGTGGCTGCCTGTGAGTCACCAGCCTCTCCAGAGGGGAAACCGAGGCCCGGGAGACGGTGGCGCTGTGCCTGGGGCCCCGGGCCAGCTGCGGTCCCAACGGAGGGCCTGGGCCTGTTCTTCCCTATGAGCACCTGGCACGTCGCAGGCACCTAACAGGTGAGCTGTGAGCAGGCTCTGTTCATCCCCGAGCCCCCGCTGCCTCACTGCCGGGCCGGGCGAGCCTGTGACCGGGCTGGCGGCTCCTCCAGGCCGGCCTCTAGGTTTGGAAGTCAGACTCCCGTGGTCACGTCCAACTGCAGAGAGGTGACGTTGCGTTTGCACTGTGGCTTGTGTCCTGGAATATTCTTCAGCCTGCTCGGGATCCGAGCGGGTGGGTGTGAAGACGTGCCCAGTGCTCCTGACGCAAAGTCCCCGAGCCCAGATCTCCACCTGAACCCTCAGGCCACGGTGCAGGGGCCGTGGGGGGCAGGGAGACCCTGCTCTGCTCGTGGCGCCTGAGCCACGGCCTCCAGCGACCACTCGAAGCCCCGGGCATGCACCTGAGCGCACTCAGTCACCCTCCGGGGCTGCCCGGGTGGCACCCGCCCGCGGATCCACCCCCCACCCACCCCAGCACCTGAGGCCCGGCCCAGGTAACTGTGACTTGCAGAATTAATAAGCCTAATACGGTTGACTTTATTTAATTAATAATGATCCTGTTCCATTCCTCTGAGCTCATAAAGCACCCTCCAGGTTGGCAAAAACACTCATACTATCGATCAGAAGTCAGGCGGGGGATATTTATTTCGTCTCTGCCCCGTGAGCATAAATCCTCATCCATCGCCTCCCGCTCCCGCGCGTGGGGTTTACAGTGGCCAGTTTCTTAAAAGCTTTCGGTAATTAAAAACTAAACACCCACCGGGCTTTGTGGGCGGGCCTGCGCCCGTGCCTGTCCCCAAGGCCTGCCCCCTTAGCAACGCAGCCGGGGAGAAGGCATGCGTGCCCGGGGCAGCCCGCTGCGCAGCGCCGGCCCCCGGCCGGGCATCCCCCCACAGAGAGGAAGTCCCTGTTTTCCCAACACATTGTTCCAGCCCCCTCTTCCATGCCTGCCCTCCCAGTTCCTGTTTTGCTGGAGGCAGAATGACACTTGGGAAATTCCTTGCTGCTAGCTAGCCCTTTCTTCCCTCTTCCTCTCCTCTCGTCGCTGTCACAGTGTCACACGGCACAAGCTCCTCCAGTTTCCCCTCTTCGCCCCCCAGGATCACCCTCCTCTCGCAGACACCGTGCTACAGCGCGTCCTTTAAAACCGGTGTTGACAAACCCGCCCCCGCCTGGTGGCAGGAGCGGGGGAAGGGAGGGTGTTTGCAAAAGGATCAGTGTGACAGGTGACGGGCACCAAAGAGTTACTGGCCTCTTAACATTTGGGGGCAGGGTTTCCTGTAAAAATGAACCCTGACGCCGAGGGGTTTGGGAAAGGCTGTGCTCTCAGTATTTTGTAGAAGCGTCCGGAGAAAACCTGATTCGGGGAGACCGGAAGGCAGGCCGAGGCCGGGACCACCGCAGACCGGTCCCGAGCCACCCGAGTGCGGTCAGTCCCGCCCTGACGGTGGGCTGCACCCAGGCCACTGTCCCTGCTCCGAGCCACTCCCAGAGCCCCACAGAACGGGGTGGAGTGCCCATCAGAAGCTCGGTGGCCACCTGTCAGAAACCTGTTTTCTGGGAATCCACGCCATTAACCTCGTCAGCCCTTGGCAGCGTGCTGAGCCTCCCTGCCAGACCCGGAACGCCCCTCAGCCATTCAGTGTGGCAGCCTCCTGGCCGCCGGAGATGCACCAGTAACGGGCCGGCGCTGCGGCCAGATGCCGTTTCCCCAAGGACTCGGCTCCCTGTTTTCCCCGGGGGTGTTTTGAGAGGGGCCTGCCCACTGGGCGCCCCCAGAATTAAACCCATGCCCGAGCAGAAAGTTCGCCCCACCCCAGGGCTGGCGCCTTGTAAACACTTAACCACTTGCTCTGGCCCTGGCGAGGGGGTCCTTGTCCCCCACCGCCCCGCTGTGTCAGTGGGGAGTCGACTCCTACAGACACAGGTGTCTGGGCTGCGTGCTGAAGACGCGCCCTCAGGCTTGCGCAGAGTTGTAAGTAAAGGCAGAGAGCGGCCAGGGGCTCAGGGGCTCCCGGGAGACAGCCAGCGCTGTCGAGGGC
Source organism: Trachops cirrhosus (assembly GCA_028533065.1). Classification (NCBI taxonomy): domain Eukaryota; kingdom Metazoa; phylum Chordata; class Mammalia; order Chiroptera; family Phyllostomidae; genus Trachops; species Trachops cirrhosus. The sequence goes on along the minus strand of CM052541.1, from coordinate 2,162,497 downwards.
GGCGCCCTAACGAAGTCACGAGCAGACGGCCCGGCACGGCTTCCTCACTCTCGGGAGAGAAGGGGCCACTTCTCACTCTGGGCCGCGGGACGCGCTGCGGATGCCGGCCCGGCATGACACCCTTCCACCCCCACGGGCATCAGCACCGCCCCACGCCCTGGTGGCATTCTTGGCGTGCAGACACCTCCGTCCCAGATCGCTCCTGGCTCCTTGGTGACCCTCACGTGCCTCCTGGAGCCGAGCACTGCGGTGACCTGCCAGTGCCAGACACGGGCCCTGCGCTGGGCCTGGGCCTCACAAGCAAAGGCAGAGCGACGGCAGCCCCCGTGGCTGTCGGGCCATCCCGGGTCCCTGCCGCAGACACTGGGGCGGAGCTCTGCTCCGCACGGCCTCCTCCTCGGACTCTGTCTTCGGCAAATGTAGCTGCTGCTGTCCGTCCCTGGCCCCACCGCCTCCCTAGTCTTTTCTGCTCTAGCCTTGACCGTCCTCCGCCAGGTCAGCCTCCTTGCCATCTGGGAGTCCGCCGGTTGGCGGTCACAGTCCCCAGGCAGGCCAGGGGTAGGGGCGGGAGGAGTCAGCGCGCGCCAGGCAGGGCCCACGGGAGAGCCCTCCCGCCCCTGCCGCCCGTCCCGAGTGGTTGCAGGGTGCCCAGGGCCCCTTGCCCAGCGAGGAGAGCGGCGGCCCGCCGAGCCCCAGCCGCAGCCAGCCCCGCCTGCGGGCCACCCTGGCCCGGCACCCTCTCCCCTTCTGGAACCAGGAACAAGATCGGCCCGTCGCCTTCCCCCCAGAGCCTTCCTTTCTGGCACGGTCTCAACATGCACTCAGTGTTGAGTGTGCTCCGCGCTCCGGGGTCCCTTTGAGAGCCCCGTGCTGTCGTCCTTGTCACCTGCAGAGCAAGCACTCGGCGCCACCCTGGTGGATGCCGGGCCTCTGAGGCTGGCCCCTGGCCATGTCCTGGTGCCAGCGGGTGACTCCATTTGCCAGGCACGAAATCTGCCGGCTGGAGGTAGGACATCTCCAGGGGGCCGTGGAGGGACACACAGAGCCTTGACCCTTTCGTCACCCCTCAAGGTCAAAGGCGGCAGAGCCTTGTCAGTCAGGCTGCAGGCAGAGCGCCGTCTGAGCCCCGAGTGTCCTGGTGGGCACACAGCTCCCGCAACCTGCCCCCCCCACCACTGATCCCTCAATCCTGTGCTGGCCAGTGGCTCACACACCCCAGCTGGTTTCCTGGGCCCCAGGGAAGGCAGGTCCCCCAAAAAGAGTTCTGTCGTAGGAAGGAGGGGAGAAAGTATTTACTATCGTGCCTTCGATTGGGTCTTTATTTGAGGGGACTGGGTCGGCGTCTGTCTTCCGATTAGTTGCCCGTCTCTCATCTCCTCCCGAGCAGCTGATTTATTTAAAGGTGTGTCAGCAAGGGGCTCAGATGAGGAGCCGGCCGCCTCCTCCTGCCGACGGCCGACCACGCCAATAATTCATTTTTTAGCTCATTAGCTAACAGGGGCTGTGAGCAGCGGGCCCCAGGGGATTGGAACGAGGGGAGGTGATGGACTGCCGGGCTCCTCTGCTCTTGAACTGGCCTTCCTGGGGGGAGAGGGAAGCACAGCCAAGACAGGCGGGTCCCAGAAGGGGGCCTGGGGCATCAGGGTGACACTCAGGGGATCTGCGCCCGGCTGCAGGGCCGAGAGGGCGAATGGCTTTAGGCAGAAGGCCTCGTGGTCAGAGTGCCCGCCTTCCGCGCGTTAGCTGTGGGCACGGAAACCAGACGAGAGCGACAAAGAGCGGGGGCCTCCGTCACAGGCGGGCCTCCTCACAGCTCTGGGGGCCGGCATCCAAGGTCGAGGGGTCGGCAGGGTGACTTTCTGGGGAGGCCTCCTCCCGGCTTGCAGACGGCGACTCCGCGCTGTGCCCCACACGGCCTCTTCTCCCAGTGTGGAGGGAGGGAGGTCTCTGCTGTCTCCTACGACACCCAGTCCCAGCGGCTTGCTCCTACTCTCACGCTGTCATCTGACCTTCGTCGCCTCCTACACTCTATCCCCAGATACATCTCAGTTCGGGCTCGGTGTCAGCACGTGAATTGGGTGGGGTCGGGAGTGCAGTGCGTCGCTCAGTCCAACCTTCCAGGAAGACCTGAGACGTGGGACCGGACTTGGCCCCAGAGAGCCTGGCACCCATGGGGTCCTTTCACGCAGCTGAGCACCCCTCGCCCGGGAGTCCCAGGCCCCGCCAAGCACGTGACCGTGCGTGCAAGGCTCCCGCCTGCAGACAGCACGGATTCAGAGACCGAAAGCGCCCAGCAGGCAGCTCTGTGCCCCACTGGTGCCACCGGCATGTCTTTGTCACACATCCGCCCACAGCCGAGCTGTCATGTGCCGGGGCACGGTGACTCCTTACCAACACTGTTCTGTGCTCCCGACACTGGCCGCTGCCATTTGCAGAGGGGCTGCTGGGGCAGCCCCTCGCCTGGACGCGGGGCCTCACATCCCAGGCCACCGCGCCTGCGTAGCCGCCACGGCACCCCACGTGACAGATGAGGAAGGGAGGGCCCGAGGCGACCCCGAGGCTGCAGAAGTCTGCGCCCGGGGAGGAGCAACTCCCGGACCCACGGTCTCTGGCGCCGACACCGTGTCTCTGCCCTCTCCCTGGGGCCGCCGCGGAGCGGAGCGCCCCGGAGTCCAGCTTTCCTTCCTGTCAGGGCGGGCGGCCAGTGCAGGGAAGGGGGCCAGGGACAGTCAGCACCCATGTCTGGGCTGGCGGGCCACAGTAGCGCCCCATACCCTCACGTGCTCCTGTCTGAGTCCGCCGCCCCCACGGGTGGGGTCCCAGTGCTGCGGAGAGGCATGCCGACACACCCGGGGCCCATCTGACTGCCCCTTGGGGTCTGAGCAACACGGAAACAGCACGGTGCTCTGGGGCCTGGAATCCGGAGTTGGAGCCTGTTTAGTGTGTTTGTCGATTTGAGAGAGAGAGAGGAAGGGGAGAGAAACACCGCCTGGTGGCCTCCCACGCGCGCCGCCCGGGAATCAACCCAGGCCCCTCTGTGCGCCCCGGCCAGGGCTGAAGAGTTGTTTTTACAGCACAGGAAGTCTGGGGAAGGGCCAGGGTTCTGTCAAATAATAAAAGCCACGCCTGGAACAGAACCAGGGGCGTCCTGGTGGGGGGCGAGGGGCCGTGTGGCCTTTGGCAGCCCCCCGGGAGGCCCTCAGGCACTCGGGGTGTCCGCCTGTGTTCCACAGTCACCGTGGGAGGTGCTGGCGCCCCCCGCCCCCCAGCAGGCCGCCCTGCTCCAGCCCCTGCGGGGCGGCAGGCGGACCCGCTGTACAGCTCACTCCGCCTCTCCAGACCCTGCCCCTAAGTTCACACGCGGGTGACATTCGTCTTCCAGAGCAAGTGCTTTCCGCCCCGGCACCCCGGACCCACCTTCAAACGCTGACTTTTAAAAGCAGAGCACAGTTTAAACAGGATAACCATGCAGGTGCGGGCCGAGTTCAGCGAATTCGGGTGAGCTGGTCTGTGAGGTGACCAGATTCCAGGGCACGGGTCACCCCGCCCCTCCCACTGACAGCAGGCGAGGCCTCCAGAGCTGGGGACTCGTCCTCACGCTGTGGGGGGTCCGAATATTACAAGGGAAGTGGAGTCGTTGCCGCTAGGACGGGCATTCCGGCCTCCGTCCCCTGCGCCTCGGCAGTGAGGGTTGAAGCCCGCCGGAGCAGGATAACACGCCCGGATTTTCACGCCCACCCCGAGTGGAGTCGGCAAACGGGGACCGGAGGGTCCGGCTCGCCCCTCACCGCCGTTCTGTTCGTCACACTCGAGCCTCGCTCCTCCTCGCTGGCGGTGTGCGGCCTGTGTCAGCGCACACACAGCTCGTTTTAAATCGGGGCCTTAAGTAGCGTGAGGCCTCCGTTTGGCTGGGGTTTCTGTCTCTCGCCTCCGCTGCTGTTTCCAAGACGTACCCATGTTCTAGTTCCAGTGTTCTTTAAACATTTTTTATTATTTTTTTATTTTTAGAGAGGGGAAGCGAGGGAGAAACAGAGGGAGAGAAACATCAATGTGTGGTTGCCTCTCGTGCGCCCCCACTGGGGACCTGGGCTGCTATCCAGGCCTGTGCCCCGACTGGGAGTCGAACCAGCAACCCTTTGGTTGGCAGCCCCCACTCAACCCACGGGGCTATACCAGCCAAGGCTAGTTCCAGTGTTTCGGCCAAGTGGGCACACCGCTCCGGTCCCCATCAGAGCCACGTTGGCAGGTGCTGGCCGGGGTGGCGTCTCAGCTGCAGCCCAGCGTTTGGCCGGCAGTCTCCGCACGGAAAGGGTCGGGTCACTCTGGGGTCACCGCCTGTACCAGGAAGTGAAGCAGAACTAATCCCGATTCACCCCTGGAAGATGTTTGCCTAAGTATTTAGGACCAGATTAGGGCCCGGCAGACCCGCAGGCCGGGCGCTGGGAGCGGAGTCAGCGGGAGGAGGTGTGAACAAACCTCTCTTCTGCCCTTGGGCGGGAGGAACGCCTGGGGGAGAGGTTTCCTTCTGAGGGTCCAGGACGGGCGGACGGACGGGCAGCCCCAGCGCTCCCCCTTGTCAGAAAGCACCGCATAGCACCCCACCTGTTCCCTGGCCCTCCCGGCGGAGCCGCTTGCTCCCCTCTCCGGCAAGCTCCTGCCCTGCCCCCCCACCCCCCAGCAATGCTGCACAGTTTTGAGGACAGTGGCCTTGTCCTCATCGCTGATGTCCTTTCTGAGAAGCCAGAACCAAACGCCCCCATCAGCAGCCACAGAGGAGGGAGCCCAGGGCCGGGGCCGGACCTTTGTTCAATGTGAACACAGCTCGCTGCTGGTTTCTCTCACCTCGTCCTGTCCCTCCTTTTTGTTCCCAGCCCTCCTCACAGGTGTCATAGGCAGTGTCCTGTCCCCTTTGAAGCGGGGTGGGGTGGCGTGGACCTCTCATCATACCCCCCCACTCTTGTCGCTCATCCTCAGCAGGCTGTGCCACTGGGGGCGGCCACGCCTGCCGCCCTGAGGCCCCGCCCCTGCACGACGCCATCCTCTCCCCTGTGCCCCTGGCCCAGCTCTGCACTCGGGCCACCTGCCCGGACTCCCAGGCTGGCCCCGCACACTGTCCCTCAGAAAACCCAGCCGTTGGGGTCACTGAGGAAGCCACGGCGTTCTCCACGTGAGCCCTCCCCAAGCGTCCGAGAGACAGCAGAGCTGCACGGGGCACGGGGGGCAGCTGCGTCTCATCTCTGAGCTCCCCGTTCGAGTCTCCGCCTTCCTAGGAGGGTCTGTGGCAGTATTTTCTTCAGCTGCACGTGGTTAGAGCCCTTGTGGGTTCTCCCTCCCCCCGGGGTGGGTGAAGAGCAGGTCGCACCAGGTCGGGGGTCACCGCTGTCCTGCCGCACTCTGGCCCAGCGTCTTCGGTCCTGGCTCACAGTTGTCCTCACGGCGGAATGGACCTGCAGGCCTGTGGTGTCCGTCCCACATCATGCCCGGCGGGTCCCGGGCAGGTGGGGGTTCTCCAGGCACGGGACGTGAAGGGAATCACCTGAGAGCTCGAGGCTGGGGTTGGGGGGGCACCCACCCCCTGTGGGGCCTGTCACAGTGCCCTCCGAGGTTCTGAGTTGGGGCCTGAGACTCTGCTGACAGGTTCCTGGGGAGGCGGGGCGGTGCAGCCGGCGGGGCACCCCGCTCTGTGAACCACAGGGCCTGCCCACACCGGGGAAGCCTTCGTCCCTGCTGTTGGACTCCCCTGGCCTGCTTCCTGGAAGGGAGGGCGGAGGCACAGAGGGGGCAGCCCTGCGTCCTGCCTGCCTGTGACCGCACCTGCCTGTTGCAGGGAAGAGAAGGAGCGGTGGATCCGGGCCAAGTATGAGCAGAAGCTGTTCCTGGCCCCGCTGCCCTGCACCGAGCTGTCCCTGGGCCAGCACCTGCTGCGGGCCACCGCCGACGAGGACCTGCGGGTGGTCATCCTGCTGCTGGCGCACGGCTCCCGGGACGAGGTGAACGAGACCTGTGGGGAGGGGGACGGCCGCACGGCGCTGCACCTGGCCTGCCGCAAGGGGAACGTGGTCCTGGCGCAGCTGCTGATCTGGGTAGGTGGCCCGAGCGCGGTGGGGGGCCGGGGGCGGGTGCGAGGAGGCACTGCGGCTCCAGCCAGACGGGGAGAGCTGCGGGAATGGGGGGTTTGGGCTCAGGGCAGAGGCCCCGCCCTCTCCCCGAAGGACTGGTGAAGGCTGGGATGCAGCCAGCGGGACGCGCCGCCCTCTTTGTACGGCATTTGCTAGAGTGTCTGCAGAGCTCACCCTTTAGGGTGCCCCTGGGATCCGGCATGGTGGGTGGGGTCTTGTTTGCCCACCAGAAAAGCTCCCATAATTCTGGCAGGGGGGTAGGGATAGACGGGGGGATGAAAACCAAATGGTGTCTGGGGTCTCCCCCGACCCAGCCTGGGGGTTTTCACTGCAGTTACACGAGAATGCTAGCCCTAAACTGGGAGACTTGACACGGTCCTGGGCATTCCCACGGGGGCGTCTGTTGAGGAACTGGAGCTGGGGGTGTGGGAGGAATGGGGGAGAAGAGGCGGTTCTGCACGGGCCGGGAGATGCCCACACCCCGCACCCTGGGGGCCCATATGAAGGGGGCAGAAAGCCGCCTGCCGAGAGCGTGCCTGGTGTGGAGGGGCGCTGCGCCAAGTGGGGTGCCCTTCCGGGCCCCTGCCGCTCCCGCCCCCAGGGCAGGGGACGGGTCTGTCCAGCGCAGCTCAGGACCACTCCGGCGCTGCACGCTCTCACCGGGCTCCCGTCTCGGCCACGGGGGGCAGTCGGGGGCCCACACAGCAAAACCACGCAAATATCCCACTCACGCCAGCAGCTGGAGTCGATAGGCTCGGGCCGCCCGAACAGAATGCCACAGGGGGCTGGGCGACGGCAGACGCTCCTTTCCTTGCTGTCCTGGAGGCCGGGAGTCCAAGATGAAGGGGCGGGCAAGGGGGTCCCCTCGGGCCCCTGTGCTTGGCTTGCAGCCGGCCATTCCTCCCAAGGCCTCCACGTGCGGGCCCTCACGGGACCTCATCCTCCTCCTAGGACGCCAGTCGCACTGGCCTGGGGCCCCGCCCCCGTGACCTCACGCAGCCTCTCTGCAGGCCTGCGGCACCTGCAGTCACAGCCTAGTGTACTGGGGTTTCGGACTCCACCCCACACGGACTTGGGGGACGCAGTTCCATCACAAGTCGCATCAACAGGGGTGTCCAACCCATTGGCGTCTCTAGGCCACGCATTAAACACACAAACACTAACGAAAATTGATAAGCAGAAAAGGGTTTTCAGTAGGTTCACAACTTTGCGTCGGGCTGCATTCAGAGCCACCCGGGCCCCATGCGGCCCTGGCACAGCATCTTCCCCTCCCCCTCGCACCGCAGTCCCTTCCATTGTGACGCTCCAGGCTGACCAGAGCGTGGCCAGACTCCCAGGCGTGGCGGTGGCAGCCGAAGTCGGCCCTGCCTTGTCCGAGGGCAGAAGCTCTAGACGTGGGGGTGCGGTGCCAGCCGATGCGTCCCCATCTCCTCGCCACTCCAGTCGTCAGGGAGCCGGGGGCCATCCCGTGTGAGGGCGCGGACCACGGCACTGTCCACGCAGCGACAACTGTCACACAGCGTGCAGTGGCGAGCACGAAGTCCCCAGAGCGTGTCCCTGGAGGACGTCTGGGTGGCCGTGACGTGTCCTGCTTTTGCATGATTTTTCAACGCTGTGAGAAAACGATCCCGTACACTGTTCGGTAGAGAGAGGTGCACACATCAGGTGTGTCCGTCTTATTTCAGCGAGGCATTTAGACCCCCAGGAAAACAGGCTGAGCTGTTAACCGAGACGGTCCGGGACTGGAGAGGTGACGGGTTTTCTCTTCGCACTCACGGGCTGGCTGTGTGTGGCCCCCGTGGCCGCCGCCCGCCTCCGAGACCACGAGTGGACCGTCTCCTGTGCTTGCAGGGGGAGGTCGGGGGGAGGTCAGAACCGCAGTGGCCCAGCCGGGGCTGCCGGGGTTCGTTGCTGTTGGGCGGAGGGGGACTTGCTGCTAAAGCACATTCCCGCCTTAAAGGCGGACACCCGGGGACCCCGCTGCGCCCCGACGCCCTAACGTGGCTGTGTTGCCTCCGCAGTACGGGGTGGACGTGATGGCCCGCGACGCCCACGGGAACACGGCGCTGGCCTACGCGCGGCAGGCCTCCAGCCAGGAGTGCGTCGAGGTGCTGCTGCAGCACGGCTGTCCCGAGGAGCGCTCCGCGCTCATGGCCACCCCCAACCTGGCCCGGAAGAGCGCCGGCCGCGGCGGCGGCGGCGGGCGGGTGCCCACCGTCATTTGAGGCGCGTCCGCGCCCCCGCCCGCCGCCCCTCCCTCTTCCCGGTGGTCACCGGCCGCCCCCCGCCCCCCGCACCTGCAGCGAAAGCGCCGGCCCCGGACAGCCTGCACGGGGCGGAGACGGGGCGAGCTGCAGGGACGCCGTTCCCATGGACCCCCCAGTCGACACACAGGAGCGACCGACGGGCTCGTCGGCTGACGATAGCACACGGCCCGGGACCCGGTGCCCGCGGCCCGCAGAGCATGGCACAAGGGACAGGGTGGACGAGAGGGGGCGGGGCGGCGCCCGGAGAGGAGCCCTCCTGCGAGGGAGGTTCCGCACATCCGCACATCCGCACATCCCACCTCCACCGAACGGGACGCTTGCATCCATCTCCGCTCCTCTCCGAGGGGCTTGACGGCGTAAATCAGCGGCGAGCCGAGTTTGTCAGGTTCGAAGCCCCTATGATGGTGTGTGTCAAATCAGCTGTGGCTGATCTGTCCCGGGAGCACGCTGGCTTCATTACACTCTCGCAGTCGAGTTCCCGCAGCATTACCGCTGTTTAATAGAACCTGATTAGTCATCACCGCGAAGGAAGCCTGTTAGCCGGGCAGGCAGCCGCGCAGCACGCTCCGGTGGGCGCCGTGACGTGATTGCTCTCGGAAGCGTCGCGTTGCCCCAGACGTGTTCTCCCAAGCCCTCGGAGCCCTCCTTTCCAAACCCGCTGTCATAATCTAGTCTCTGTTTAATTTTTCAGTCCAAAGAGGGGGAGTCAGTCGTGAGTAGTATTTGACTGCAGTCTCCTTGGTGCAAAAACAAAATGGGAAAAATAACTAAGAGGAGCTCAGACTCAGAAGGAAACCACGCCGTCAGCTGACAGCGACACTGCGGGAGCGGAGCCAACGGGCTGGCTGCAGGGAGGGTGTTTCTGCCCCGAACAGGAGAGGGGTTCTGTGTCCTCCCACCAAGGGGGGCGTCTTGGGTCTCCGTCACTCCCGGGCCGCGTCGCCCAGCTCACACAGGCTTCTGTATTATGTCTGCAGACACGATGTGTGGAAATCTATTTGAATAAAAGAAGTTCATAAATATGCATTGATTTTTGTGCAGACGAACGGCACCTCTGTTAATTTATAAATTGAACTGGATGCGAACTAATAGCGTGCGCCTGGCTGAGACGGGAGGGCTGCGGACCGCTGTCCTCGGAGGGGCTCGCAGCGGTAAACACTTCCATTAACGTGATGGACGGCTTTCAGAGGGGGCCCGTCAGAGCGGGACGGCGGCACACGTTGCTTATCACAGTCGAGAAAGGGGGAAAAAAGGCCCCCCGTGCGTTACGGAGGGGGAGGGGCGTGTGAGGTCCTGGTCACGGAGAGCATGACTTGGACCTGATGCCGCCTCCGCCGGCACACGAGGGTCTCTGGTGGAGGCGGGGGCGACTCCAGGTCCCGGGGCCCAGCGCGTGGCCTTGGGGGGCGGTGGCCGCTGCCCGCTGCCGACCGCCCTGTGGCCCAGACCGTCCCGGGAGAGTCCCCCGGGCGCCTTGTCAGGGGCCAGGCCGTCCGTTTGAGCGCGGTGCCTGCTCGCAGCATCGGGCTGCTTCAGGCTCGGCCGCCCCGTGTGCAGGCCCAGCAGAGCCCCGAGCCAAGGCCCCGAGGTCAGCGAGGGGAGGGGCGGCCGTGCCCGGAGTCCGTGCGGCGCGGCAGGACGAGGGGTGGCCCGGGGCTGACGCGCTCAGGAGCGAGCGCGGGCCACGTCCGCCTGGCGGCCTCCAGAATTTCCCTGCCCTCATAAGTAATCCTTCCATCTTGTAAGAGTTTGTCCTCGTCTTTCACTTAAAAAAAAAAACACACACACTAAAGTAGGTAAGAAAAAATAAAGCTTTACACAGAATTTCTATGTAGGTCGGCGTTGCGTGGACACTTCTAACCTTCCCTCAGCTCCGTGGGACACGGCGGTTCCCCGGAACACCAGGTGCAGGTCCTCGGTCCCCCACCCCCCGCCTGGGCCTCTCTTCCCTGTGTCCTCACCGTGCGGTTATTTTGAGTGTGAATAGGAACAAGTCATTGCCTGTTTTTGAAGAAGCGTTACCGTTGTGGTCCAGCCACCACGTTCGCCTCCACGCAGCCTTCCGCGCAGACGCTACGTAGTGAGCGCGGACGGAGTGCGAAGGAGACCCCTGAATCAGTCATCATCGTGAGCCCCCCGCAGGAATGCCGTACCCCTGCACGGCCCCCGTCTGAAAGGAAACGGGGTTCCTTGTGGGGCTTCTCTCCGGGGGGGTGTGAGTGTGTGCATACTATTGTGTGAGTCTGTAGTGCAGCATCATCCCACCTGACGTGTTCTCCCGCAGCCCTTCGGGCCCCGAGTGCTCAGTTGGTCCCCAGCTGCCCCCTCCCCTTCCCCCGGCTCTCCCTCACCACAGCGGCGGTTCAGGGGGCGGCCTGTGTCCTCCGGTCCTGGCCACGGAGGAGAGGCACTGGAGGGCTTTCCTTCAAGTCCAGGTGACTGGGAGCTCATGGGCTTGCCCCTCAGACTGGAGGCCGCCTTCACCGACCCTTCTCACTCCATTTTAGAGCCTCACAGACACCGAGGCTGGGGAAGCGAGCACCCAGGGCCCACGTCGGACGCGGCTGGAGTTGTCACGGTGCGTTTCCTTGTAAGGTGACAGTGACCTGAGATGCCGCTGCTGGGGAATCCACACGGCCTTTCTGTTTGGGATCAACGTTTTCCCCTGGAGGAGACACCGCCCCCCGGGGAAGGCCCATGAGCAGGCAGGTCACACGTGAGGGCGGCCACGGGTGACCTCGCTGGGTTCCCTCCGTGGCTGAGAAAACCCCAGAGGAAAACCACCGGACCCCGCATGGCTGGGCCTTGAGTACCAGGGTGGGCAGGTGGTTTATGGAGCCCAGAACCCTAGTCATGCCCCCGTCCGTCCATCTCCCGTCGTCCCAGGAAGTGGCGCACTCCTGGTCTCGGGCGGGTGCAGTGCTCTGTCCCCTGGTGAGCGCCCGCTCTGTGGGACTGTCCCAGCACGCAGGTGGGGCCGCGGGGTGCGGAACAGGGCAGCTCCTGCCCCCGAGCTCTTGTCCAGCCCGGTGAGGTCTGCGTGGGCCCGGCCTCTGGCCTCCCGCCTGGCCCTGGCCCTTCCCGGTCTCGAGAGGCCCACACGTGTTCAGGACCCCCCCATCCTGGTGAAGGAGCTGCCCTTTGTCGGGGAAGAGCACGGTCCCACAGCACGGCCAGCCCGGGGGCCACGCAGACCTGGCCACCCGGCTCTGCTGTCCTGCCGGCGCAGCTTCGGGCGACTGTCCGGCTTCTCGGGCTCTTCCTTCCTCTTTGTCTGTGCCGAGAAGAGGCCTAGCAGGGTGTGGTGACGTGGCACAGCAGTGACAAGCGCGAGCCCGGGTGTTCAGAGACAGGCGTGTCTATCGAGAACAGGCATGGGCAGGGCCAAAACCGCCCAGTCCCTGAGCCCGCCCCTCCCTGTGAGCCTCGGACCCTCCTCTCTGCGGAGCCCGTGGGTGCTCTGAGAGCCCCCCGCCAGAGGGAGGAGCCCGGACCACCCAGTCCCCATCTCGGCCGCCCCTTGCCCACGTCTGTGCTCCACTTTGCTGGTCCGCGTCTGCCTTTCCGGAGGCACAGAGCACTGGGCCTCGCCTCGGCCTGAGGTGGCCCTGCCCGTCTCCCGCACCTTGCTGTGGTGGGGGTAGTTGTGGTGTGCACGGGCCTCCTTCCCTTCAGGCGCCACCCCTGGGTGCCGAGGGGCCTCTGGGACCCACTCCTGGGCCAGTCCTCATTCCTACGGCCTCTTCTACTTCCTTTGAAAGCTGGAACTTGCAGGGGGCACCCGAGCTTGGCAGAGTGCAGCTTCAGGCCCCCCGCCCCCCGCCAGCCCTGAGCTCGTACCGCTGGGCACAGCGTTCGCCTCTCTGCGGCTGTCTTCCCTTTCCCGGCGGCATTGAACTTGGCTTGTGCCTGCACTTGGCCGTCCCACCTCCCCCGCTGGGAGTGGCCATCGGGTCCTGCTTGTCCCCACTCTGTGCTCATGCATTGGCACGGGTCCCCATGGCTCCAACGCTGCCCACCCTTTCTCCGTGCATTTAGAATGTTCTGGAAACAAGGGAGCAGTCCGCGTTCCTGCCCAGGGAGGTGCAGAAGCCTGGCAACAGTGTCGATGCTCTCACTCCTCCGAAGGCAAAGGGACCTGGGAAGCAGATCTGCTACCGGGTGGGCCGCTCCCCTCCCCCCACGTCTGCTCGGGGTCCACCGCCCCCCCACCCCCCGCCGCCATGCGCCCACAAGGCCGGTGCGACTTTTCCAGAACTGGCTGGGTTGTGTTTACGTCCTTCAAGCAAACAAATTGAAAAGCAGTGAGGAAGGGGTTCAGATGGGAAAGTGCAGGAGATGCGCATCTTTCTTTTCCCAGGAAATGTGGTTCATTCCCAGCGGCCTCCTCCAGCGTGGGCTTCGCGTTGGGGGGCCGCCCGTCCAAGTGGTTTTCACCCTCATCCTTCACCAAAAAGCTGAATGAGGACCTTTGGCAGCAAGACTTGAGTCTTCCTGTCTCAGCCAGCATCATCCGGGTCCCCACGCGGCTTTCTTCAGGGTCCCCAGGTGGGCGGCCCCCGTGGGCGCGGCCCCAGCTCCCCACCGGCCTGCTCTGTGCCCTGCTGCACGGGTGGGCCCTGTGTCACTGAAGCGCCTGCATCAGCCTGCATCAGCTCCAGCCCAAATGGCAGGTCCCCTTAGAGATGCAGGAGAGATGGGGGGCGGGGCGGGGGCCCTGGGGTGCGTGAGGCCACCACTGCCAGGAAGTGGCCACCAGAGCCCACGGGCCGTGACGTCCACGGTTAGAGAGAAACGGGGCCGCCCAGGCCGGTGCACCCCTGCCGGACCCTCACCTCTCACTCCCCGGGGAGCAGTGACAACCGAGAGGGCAGCGTGTCGACACCCCCGTGCTCTCCCCCTCTGAGGAGGAGAAGCACTGGTTTTTTTTGGGGGGGGGTAAATAAGACCGGCGCCCCATTTCCTGTGCACGTCTGCTGCTCTTACGGAAGCACAGGGGACACTCTGTTCCCGTCCCGCCTCCTCAGTTTGGGTCCAAGTGCAGGTCAGAGCACAGTCCGTCCGTGAGGTTTCCGTGAAACCAGAGTGGGTGTCGCCCATGACCTGTCGAGAGCTCGCAGGTTCTAGAAGTGTCTCCGTGTCACAGTGTGGAGGACCCCCTCCCGAGGCAGGGGCTCGGCGCCCGGAGCGGTGAGAAGGTGGTCTCCCTGTGCTGCCCTGACGAGGGGCTCGCCCGCTCTCAGACCGCCGCCTTGGGCCCCGGGGTCTGTCCCGGGGGCTGAGATGCCTCCGAGGCCCTGGTCCCCGCTACAGGGCCCCATGCCGGTGGGCGGGGGCGGTGCGGGACCCACTGTCGCAGGGGCCAGCTGTGCGCCGTCCTGGTCAGAGCAGCACACGGCCCGGGCCTCCGGCCCGAGTGCAAGGAGGCCGCGTGTGCAAGCCAGGCGCCCCCAGGTGTGAGGGAGGCGGTGTGGGCGGGCGGCGCCTCCAGGGAAGGACCCCCGGGGCGCGGGTCAAGCTGTAGGGTAGGCACCCGCCCCTCAGGGCAGAGCCGGAGCTCAGTGTCATGGGGAGTGTGCGATCTCGGTCTCGAGGTGCCGGCGAGCGGAAGGAACGGAGCAGGGGGCGGGGGCTGTCCGCTCACACCCCAGCAGCCAGGAACAGCTGCCCCCGAGCCCGATTCCACCATCACCTCCCCTGTGCCAGACGGCGTCCGCCCCAACCCGAACTGGGGAGCTGACGTCCGAGCTGGTTCCAAAACTTGTAGAGGAAGTTAGCAGCCCGCCCCCAGAAGCTCCCCGTGAATGGCGGCCTGCGTCTGATTGAAGGAGCGTCGGGGTGCGGCCTGGACTCCCTCCACCCAGGGAGGCACCCGTACATGGAGGTGTCTGACCTGCCCGTGTCCACAGCGGAACCGAGGGTGCGGGGGCCGTGGCCAGACCGGGGACGTGGCTTTCACGTGAGCTGGTCCTGCACCTGCCGCCCGCCCGAGGGACCCCAGCAGCCTCCTCCCCAGGCAGACCCAGGTGCTCAGGCGGACTGGAGCGGGCATCGGGGCTGTTCCACAGCAGGCCGGCGACGGGTCCGCTGGAAACCGCCCTGCGGCAGGGCCCACGTCTCCATGGCAGAGACAACACCCCTGCCGGCCTTGAGGGGCATCACGGGTCCCTCCCCACCTGGGTTTTGTGTCTAAGATCCATCAAGTTCTGGAGGCCGCGGCCCTGTCCTGGCCTGGGCCCCTGCATGCTGGGGAGGGTGCCCCTCCCTGTGCACTCGATCACAGGCTCGCTGCCGAGCCCTGGGGGTGCGTGCCACGCCAGCCACACCAGCCACAGCCACACCCCGTGGTCCGGGGAAGGGCCGCCTGCCCCGGCAGCCCCCCGCCCCTGCCCGGGACTCGGCACTGGGCCCTCCTCTGCCCCAGGTGTGTTTCTGCATGGGGAGCCCCGGCTGGTCAGCGGTCGCCACCGAGAGACGTTTCTAGGAGGGAGCAGGGACCTCGGAGGGTGCTTTTGTTTCTGCAAATAGCAATGTATAGAAACTAACCGGAGGGGCAGCCGGTTCATCCGGAGACGGGCTGTTCCTGATTTTTTTGTTTCTGGGGTTTGGGGTTGTTTTTATATCACCGCATTCAGCGAGTTTCTGTTGCACGATGGCTCCCTGGTACTTTATTGATGCTGCTTGCACTGTCATTAAAGCCATTGGCACACGTGTCATTTTGCTTGTTACTTCACACGGTCCTGTTTGGATTGAATACGCCGGTTGGTACGTCCCCGCCTCGGGGCGCTCGTGTGGCCGGGCGGCGTCCGAGGGGACAGAGAGAGGCCGACGTGTGAGGCGTGGGGGGCGGCCGTGGCGGCGGGGGGGCCTCTTCCTAATAAAGAGAGGAGAGTGCATCCACACCGCTTCTGCACAGGTTTTTGTTGGGGCTTTTTTTGGGGGGGTTGTTGGGAAGGGTTGGTCACTGGCTGGGTTTCTGCTCCCAGGGGCACAGGGGCCCGGACAGCAGACGCGAGGGACTCGGCCCCACGTGCCGCCTGAGGGGCCCCTGCTCGGGCTCCGTCATCTACAAGAAATCCGGGGGCCTGGAAGTTCCAGGTGCTGCTCCTGCCCCAGGCACTCGGTAAGGAGCCAGTGGGCACGGAGGGATGCTGTCAGTGCTCTTATTGTTAACAGCAATAGTTCTGCTCAGACGAAATGCAGGGTGCTGTGAAAGTACGGCTACATCGTGCCTGCGCAAAGCGGTTTATTCTTGAATTATTAATTGTGTTATTTCTATATGTAGCCTACTTTTGCCCCACTGTGTACATCGTATCTTTATATACAAAAGTGGAAACAAGGAAAAACTCACCCAGACTGCCCTCCCACACATCACCGGCCCCTGTGCAGGGAAGACCCTGACCCTGCTCCCGTGGCCGGCCCTGCTCACCTCTGGGTTCCAGGTGCAACGTGGTCCCTTCCTCAAAGCGGCCTCCCCACCCTGGTGCGGCCGCTGCCCTTGCACTTGGCACGCTCCGTGGCCTCCCCTGTGCCTTGCTGTCTGCACCAGACCCGCTCCCACCTCCTGTGGGCCCACGGCCCCGGGCCCGTCTGGTCACCCCGGGCCAGCCTGCCTGTGCCCCGAGTGAAGGGGCGCCCAGAGACGGAGCCGCCTCCCACCCACCGGCCACTGTGTCCGCGTGCTGCTGCCTCGCAGGGAGCCGACCCTCGCTGCAGCTGCGGCGGGCGGAGGGGCGCCTGGCCAGAGGAGTGTCCCCAGGGCCTGCGAGCCTGTGACGCGCAGCCTGGCCGCGGGTCCCCTGGTGCACCCTGACCTGCCCCCACATGCGGGTGAGTGGACCACACAGGGCCACGCGCCGCTGTGTGGGGACGGAGCCTCCAGTGCTCGCCAGTAGCGAGCACGGGCATCCGCCCCGCACGTCCGGCCAGCCCGCCATTCATCACCGCTCGAGTCCGGGAAGGCGCCTAATTGGCCCATAAATGTGGTCCGATAACCGCACCTGACACCCAGAGACACTGCAGGCAATTAGCACTTATTTATTTGCATATGGTATTGACCAATCTCCAGCCACACTCACTCTCCCGGTCTGTGTGTTTTCTAAGCTGGAGGGGAAAGAATCTCAGGGACTGCACTACAAAGGGCACGCGGCTGCACACCTCACACACAGGTACTGCACACCTCACACACACACGCCACATGCATATACATGCACCGTATATGTGCACACACCCCACAGGTACTACACACCACACGCGTACACACCACATGCATATACCCATCATACACAGCCCACACATATACATACATCATGTGTGTGCACGTGCCCACATGTACTTCATGCCACATGCATTCGCAGGGCACGTGTGTACATGCATCGTGTGTGCAACCCATGTATGTACATGCACCATGTGTGTACGCACGCGCCCTACAAGCACCACACATGCATGCACAGCACACACATACATACACCATATATGTGCACCCACCTTGCAGGTACTACACACCACATGTGTGTAAGCAGTGTGTGCATATACATGCGTCATGTGCACAGCCCATGTGCATATTCATATACCTGTATGTACACACACACCACAGGTACTACGTGCCACACACGTACACACCACGTGTGTATACATGTGTGTGGCCCACGTGCGTGCATGCACCATATATGTGCATGCACACCCCATCGGTACTACACATTGCACATGTATACACACCACGTGCATATACATATACTGTATATGCTCACCCCCACGTGTACTACATACCACGTGCGTGCACGCCACACATGCAAGCATCATGTGTGTGCAGCCCACGTACACATAGCATGTGTGTGCAGGCATCCGCGTGTGCTGTATGCTCTGTGTACGCACCACACATACATGTGCCGTGTGCAGCCCACACATATACATATGCCGTACGTGTGCACACACCTCCCACAGGTACTACACAATTTGATCAATTTGGGGGCCCGGCCGCCTGGCGAGATCTCAGCAGGGCAGGTGCCCGTGTGCTGCCCACACCTGTGCCATCCGTCCAGGGAACTTTGGCAGGTGGGGAGGGGGCCGGGGAGGGCGGCATGGCCCAGGGCCTGTGCCCTGGTGGTGTGGGCTTTCAGAACGCCCGGAGACCTGGCCCCTTCCCCTCCACGCCGTTCATCTTGACTTTGCCTGACCACGCTCGGGACGAGGGCTCTCCCGAGAACCAGGTGGCGCCTGGGGCTTCGGGCGCCGCAGAGCGCAGCCGCGGCTGCTCCGGCACCCGAGCTGGCGGCGTGGGAGACGCAGCACCGCCCCGTGCCTCCCTGATGCCTGCTCGTCGGCCAGGCCAAGCGCTGGCTCGTCTGGGGCACGGGCCCTGCGCCCGAACGGCCAGCCCCCTCGAGCCCCCGAGTGCCCATCTGGGAGGCGTGGAGGGTCGTGCCCACCCCGGAGGCGGGGGAAGGAACGCAGTGCCCGTCCTCGAGGAGCTCGCAGTGAGTGTTGACGCCACCACCACACCATCCCAGGAGACGGGACAGTCACGTCCGCAACGCGACACGCGGCGCGAACATCCCCGACCGTGTGCGGGCAGGAAGCACTCCGCGGGGCCCGGGAAGTTGCTCCTGACGCACAGTGGGAGTGCGCAGAAGCAAGCCGTCCAGCAGCAGGTACGCCGTAAGTCCCGTCCGGGCAAGAATGTTGAATGTGTAGATTACATGTGTGTTTATGCATGTGTGCAGAGAGACCCTCCAACACCACGGGCGGCAGATGTTAGCAGGTGCTCTCTCTGAGAGGAGCCTTGCGTTTAACTCGTTCTTTGCTCGCTTGAATTTTCTGATTCACCCGGACATGTATTGCTTCTGTGACTTCTTTAAAACGAGGAAAGAAAATGAGACGATCAGTTCCCCAGTCCCCCGGAGGCAGGCCCTTGGCCTTTGAGCGTGTGTGCTCTCAGCTCCTAGAAACTACAAACGTACTTCCATTTAAAAAATAAACAGCATTATCTCATCTATTTCGTAGCCTAGTCTTCCCTTCAAGTGTCTGTTTTGAAACTGTCAAGCTTGAAAACTTGTAGCCAGTCGAAGGACAGAGTAACCCGGCGAGCACTCAGAGAAGCGGTGTGTGTCGCGCTGATTGTTACCATTCAGGTGAGAGGCAGGTGATGGATAATGTGATCGGGGGATGGTAGATAACCGAGGGATGGCCAGGTGACAGTCAATGACGTACAGAAGAGAGATGACAGATGACTGATGGGTGGTAAGTGATTGATTAGTAGATGATAGGTCATAGGTGATTGATTGATAGATGACAGCTGACAGATGAGAGGCACAGCCAGGTGATGCACACACGCGCTGTGCCGAACCCTTGGAAAGCACATTTCCGGCATCGTGATTTCTGCCCTTAGATAAATAAGCGCACGGACCTGCTCTGCCGCAGCCGCGCGGCCGTTACCGCTCCCCAGGCGGTCACCGTGGCTGTGATGGAGGGCGCAGTGCGTGTTCAAATCTCCTCAATTGTCCCAATAATGGCTTTTCGAGCTGATTTTCCTCTCATCCGAGAGCCAATCAATAATCACACAGAGCCCTTAATTGTCACGATAACCTACTTCCTTAAACGTAAACGAGCACGAACAACTTCTCCCGTCAGAAAGAAAGCCGATACGATTCAAACACTGCCCAGCCGGGCTCCAGGCGGCCGGGTCCCCACCCTCCGCCCGCCAGGCCCCAGCATTGGGTTCAGCTCTTCTCCAGTTAGAAAGGCAAGATCGCGGCCTCTCCGAGGGTCTGCACTCTGGCACCACGGGGGCCCAACCTGCTGTGTTTGGCGACAGGCGGCGTGTCGTCGCTCTGACCCCCGTGTCCTTTGCTCGCCATTCTCTCAGAGCGCTGGGTTTGCCTCGTCACTGGTGACGCGTGGGCGTAGAGGAGACTCACCCTTCACACACCACGCCTCCCACAGTTTTTCCCATCGCTTCATTGCTTTTTTAATTGGATGGCTTTTTAAGGTACAGGTTGTAACACGATGTCACCGAATCAGTTACGATTCGTGCCTGAGCGCTGCGCTGAGGCGGCCCTTCCTGCCCCACCCACCCTGACACGTGGCCCCGCCCTCTCCCGGGTGGGACACGCCCACTGTTGCTCTTCACTCATCACCCTCCATGCATGCGCATTTCATGTTCCCAAATGTAGCCTGTCATACCGATCCTACTCACTAAAAGATGGAAGTCTTTTTTTTTTTTAATTTTTAATGCTTACCTGAGGATGTGTTCATTGACTTTACAGAGAGAGGAAGGGAGAGACAAGCATCGATGAGGTGGCTGTCACACACGCCCCAACCAGGGATCGAACCCACAACCTAGGTACGTGCCACGACCTGGGATCCACCGCAGCCTTGTTGGTGTGCAGGACAAGGCTCCAGCTGGCTGAGCCGCCGGCCAGGGCGGAGGAAGTCTCCTTAAATGTTTGACACATACCCTGTGGAGTGTCCGTGGAATAGGCTGATGGAAGAACAGCCAGGGAAAAGAGCAAGGGAGCGTGTGTGCTGACCCGGGACAGAGCCCACGGCGCACCGTCCAATGAAAACCCGGCTGGCGGAGCGGCGCAGAGACGTGAGGCGTGGGGCCCCAAAGCGAAGGCCGTGTGTGTGTGTGTGTGTGTGTGTGCATGTGTTCGCATACCCACGTCTGCACACATGGTGTGCTCTGTTGTCCTTCACGGTCTCCTCCTCCTCTTCGACTTCAAAGCATTGGGCGTGTCGGGGCTCACTCTTTGGCCTGTTACATTTCTACCCACAAGGCCTTCCTCAGTGGTGTTGTCTAGACCCAGGGCCTCCGACAGTCGCCCTTGACTTCTAAACTCCTATTTCTAGTCTTACCGCTCCCCTGAGTTCTAGACACTTCTGTCCACTGCTGAGTAGGTACATGGATATTGTGTAGTTAGGCATGCTGTGGGCCGCAAACAGTGGAGCACTTGGGTAACAAAGGATTAAGCATTAAAGATACTTAATTGTATCAGAACAAAATAGTTAGAGGCAGAGGGTCCAGGGCTGGTGATGTGGCCCCACAACATTATTTTTTTTAAGAAGTTAGGTTCTTGCGTGCTGCTCCACTATTGTTAGCAAGCTACCTCACAGTCAAGAAATGGCTGCCACAGCTCCAGCAGTTGCGTTCATGTTATTGGAAACATGCCCAAGGCCATGCAACTTACACAAAAAAGCAAAGCTAGAGTTTGACCTGAGCCTGAGAACCCTGGAAATGTGATGGCTACACCCCCAGGTGAGCGACCAAAGCACCGCCTTTGGGGCTTGCACACGTGTCCAAATGTCCGGTGTCCCCTGACACAGCAAAAGGCGAAGACAGAGGGAAGCTCTCCCAGGAAGAAATCAAATGCGCACCCCATCGCCACCACTATTCACCAGTATAGTGGGGGGTCTAGCCAGCGCAGTGAGACAAGAAAAAAAGAAAGTATGCATATTGGAAAAGTAGAGGCAAACCCCAAATAAAGCGTTGTATTCTGATAGCATCACTACTAAACAACTAGAAATTTCCATGTTTAAAAGAAGGCCTCATTTATAACCACGTGGGAATAAACCTGTGTGCGGTGTGCACGAGGCCTGCGTAAAAGATCGTCGGTGTTTCTGGGGGGAGCAAGGCCCCACTGATGGGGGCCAGGCCGGGCCACGATCCCACAGGACGAGTCGAGACTCAGCATCGCAGAAGTGTTACCCCGCCCCCTACATGCCATGTAAAGTCCAGGTATCCGCCATCTACATTCTAAATGGAGTTGTCAAAGTGACTGGAAGAGATGATTCTAAAATTCCTTTGGAACAGAAAATGTAACACATTAGCTAAGAAAGAAAATTTTAGATGAGTCACTATACCTCCCATCAAAGTAACTAGAGACGAGAGACAAGGTGTCGGAGTGGGAGCTCTCCACTCGCCCGGGGTTGTGTCCAGGCCCTAAACAGTGGGCAGAGCTCTGCGGGGACTCGGGGTGTGAGAAAGTGGGACACGGCCGTACAGTAAGCGCCTGTGTTTCTCTTCTCAGGGGCTCCCGCCCGGCACTTCGTCCCCAACCGGAGCCACCGAGGAGAGGGAGAGACACTCCTGCGACCAGCGTGGGCCGGAGCGTCTCCCGGAGAAACCGTCAGCACCCCACACAGGTGGTCGTCTGGGGTGAAGGGGGACCAGAGCGCTAACGAGCACACGCCCCGGGCGAGCCTGGAGCCGGGCGCTGCTGTAGAAACCCCTCAGACCCCAGACGGCTGGGGGACTCCGAGCAAGGAGGGGTGTCGCTGGAGAGTCACTGGTGATCTTCTTCCATGGGTGACGGCTTCCGAGTGACGGAGGCAGATGTCTCTACTGTCAGAAGACACAGGAGGATTTAGTTATTCATCCACAGATAATAATAACCTTTGGTGCTGTGCAGTGTAGGCACAGGGCATACATACAAAGGTTCCCTCGCTATCCTTTTCATGTGTCCGTGTGTGAAAATTTCCAAAACAAAACTTGGAGAATATGTCGAATTAAATCAAGTGTGGCGATAAACTGGCGTCTCTGTGAGCAATGGAAGTGAATGGTAAAGCCCACCACCCATTTTGAGGACCAAAAAGTCACTAGGACCCCTGGGTGTACCCCCCACAGGGCACCAGGCCCTTGAATTTTGCGCTCATGGTTCCCTTTAAAAAAAACGGCTTAGCCGTACATCGTGGCACTTTTGCTCGCTTCCGAGCTTATAAAACTGGAATCACACTGTTTTTCCCACTCAACAGATTTTCCAAGACTCGTCCCCAGCGTGTGTCACCGAAGTTCCCTCGTTGGCATTTCCCAGAGCGTGAGTATGCCGCTGTCACTCACTCCCTCTCTCGAGGTCGGTTCCCGGTGGCTGCCGTCACCGTCCAGGCCAGGGAGAATATTCCCACCCGCATCTCCAGCATGTGGGCCCCAGGGTCCTGCCGGGCACGTGGTCTTCGGCCCTCCCTGCATGCGCTCTCTGGCGGGATTTGGAAACCCGTGTCCTCCTGCAGCGTTTGAGGCTGAAACCTCAATCCTCTACCATAACTTTGTCAGTGGATACACGTTCGGCTCATTGTAAACAGGAACATTTTAAAATAAAATAGTCACAGTATTTTTAACTTCGGGAGGTGGTTTTATGTCATCGAATTCCAAATGCGGCACACTCACAGTCTTACTGCACAAGGAGTGCGGGGGAAGCAGGGGCCGGGTCAGAGGCAGGAAGCAGGCGCGGCCGGGCCGTGGTTAGCGGAAACAGATATCTCATTACCCGCCCACTTCCACGGACGGATGGCGCGACCGCGCTCCGAGCCGCCGCGTCCCTCACAGACGTGTCCGGGGACGCAGTGCCCATCGCTGCCCCACTTAAAACCGCGCGAGCGGCTCTCCCACACTCAGAAACCTTACGCTGCTCCATTTCTTCCTTGAAATCGGACTTTTATTCCCTTCTCCCCACAAAATTTGGTCCTCACGGCTGTGTCCTCAGAGGTCACTTATCGACCGCCCTGTGGTGCTGCTCTGCAGGGCAGCGGCGTGGATGGCACGGATGTGTCATTTACTGTACCTCCCGTGACCTCGTTTCTCCGGCTGTTCAACGCCCTTTGTCACAGTGCACCCACCAGCTGAGAACTGGGTTACTTCCTCCTCCGGCCGTCGAAAACAATGAACTGGAAACTGCCCGACGAGGAAAAGACTCACTGACATCAGTCCTCATTCACTCTTCAGCCTTGAGGGCGGGATCTCTTAGCACCTTTGACTGACAGCCCAGAACCGCTCTTACCGCGTGGGTCGGCCCGAGGAAAGGAGCTGGGCGTGGGGCTGGGAAGCGGAGGCAGAAGGAGCGTGCCTTGCAAAAGGAGTAAAGGCCGGAGGGAGGCACATGTGTGCGTCTGTCTGGGTAGATTCCCTGAAAACCACCAGTTTTCCCATCCCCGCCCAGGAGGCCGAGTACGCGCCTCACTTGAGACCCCTGTTCCGGAACACGGACCTGAACGTGCAGTCGCTGCGGGGCGGAGCCCGCGGCGTCTGCCTGACCGACCTCGGGACTGTTTCGCAACGTGGGGTGGGCACTCGCGCTACTCCACCTCTCAGCTGCCCTCCTGTTGCCAGACTGACGGACCCCCCCAATGGACCCCCTGATGGGACAGCAAGTGGCGTGTCACTGCAGCCCTAGCTGAATTTCTCTGGCCGTCGAGGAGATCGAGCGCACACCCCCAAATTTACGTTCTCAATCACGTGTCTCCCCCGTGGAAAGACCATGGGTGTGTTTTCTCCTACCGAGTAATTTCTGGTTCTCTTTCACTGACAGCATTGTTCTCGAATTACCGTCCTTTGTACCAGTTTCTCGCAAAGGTTGTCTCCGCACTTGTGGCTCTTTTCTAACGTTCTCACCGTTGAACAGTAAATGTCGCAACCTGTTGAAGGAATCCTTTCCCTTTGAAAGACTGTCCTCCTATATTTGCTTCTGAAAATGCTGTCTTGTACATGAACATCTTTCATCTAATTGTAATGTGTGTGTGTGTGGTCAGAAAAGCGTCCAGTTTCATTTTTTTTCTGGGGAGATAATTCCTTCAGCGCTATTTGTTGGGCATTCTGTGGTAAGTCAGGTTTCCATATACGAACAGGGTATATGCCCTGGGCTTTCCGTTCTGTCTCACTGTTCGGTTGTCCACTCCCGGGCCCACGCTGTATGGCCTTCATTGCCAGAACCGTATAGGGCTTGAGATCCTGTGAGATACACCCTTCACCTCATCCCTCCCTCAGGTGTGTCGGGGTTACTCTTGACCCAAGTCCTTCAAACTCCTCATGGGGTTCTGATGGACTCTTCTAAGCCAGTTGGGGATAATGACACATGTATGACATTGAATACTTCTATCCATAACCACAGTGTCACTGTCCATTTATTCTGATGCTCTGAGTACCTTATATTTGTATTGTTCTTAAATATCTTTCATGAATATGTTTTTGCCCCCCTTCATCCTTATGTATTTTATTTATTTTTCTTATCTTACTGCTTTGGTTAGTACCTCTTGTTACCATGTTGAATAAAAGTAGTAATAGTGATTACCCCCTTCATTTTTGGTGGTAAAGTGTATTGCTTATTGCTTGGCAAGTTTAAAAGAGACTGAGAGAAGGCCTTTGCCCCCCTTCCAGAGGGTGCACCCCGGTCTCTCTTATTCACAGCAGCCTCCCCAGCCCCCCAAAGAGCATCTGGCTCACGGTGGCCACTCAGTCATTGCCTGTGGGATGGGAGAACTTCCTCCAGGCATGGATGAGTGTCCACCTGGTCTTACACATTTTTTAATATCGTCAATTCTTATTACTTTTATAGTGCAGACGTCGGTGACTTGAAGGTCTTACATGGTACTTCATTTGGGCCCGAGTGTGTATCTCCGTGAACAATTCTGTATGTTCGTTAGCCTGGAACCCCTGCGACGGCTTCCTGTATCGTTTGGACTTTGAAATAAAATCCAACATTTTCCCCAGGTCCTCCAAGGCCTTCTGCGGTCAAGTGCCTGGCTACCTCTGTGGCCCCCTAGTCCCACCACCGTCCTTGCCAGTTTGCTCAAGTCACAGCGGGCTCCTTGTGGGTCCCTCTGCCAGAGCACTCTGCCCCAAAGCTGTGTCTCCTTCACGTGTCTTGAGGAGCTGGCCAGCTGCCACCTCATCAGCAAGGCTGTCCCTGACCTTCCCATCCGAACAGCACCTCCCACCCCCTGCCTCCTTGCTCTGCCATCTTCTCCTTCCCGTCGCTGACGCATCTCCCAACACCTGGCCTCACGCCACAGTCACTGATTGGTTTGTGTTGTGTCTGTCTGACCCCACCCAATGCAAGCTGCATCCCAAGACCAGAAACAGCGTCTGGCTGCCAGTAAGCGCCCCGTAAGTGTGTGTGGGACCTACGAGTTTGCGCTTCACCTTCCGTGACTTGTCCACCCGGCCCTTTGCCGACTCCCTTTCCCCTTTGTTCCAGTTCTGTGCGTGGAGACACGGTAAGTACTCCGCCTTGTCACATTTCTGCCCAGTATTTTCCCCAGCTGTCTCCAAGCTCTTTAATTGTTTCATGATCTTTTTAATGACTAGGAGCTGTGGCTTCTTGGGTAGACAGCTTTGCTGTTCTTTCCCCACGTGCTCCCACTCAGCAGACGAGGGTTCAGCTACCGTCTTCCCTCAGGTCTGCAGGTTCCTCTCACGCCCCGAACCCTTTAACCCATCAGTAATTGATCCATGGTAAGGCGGGAGGTGAGGGTCTGTGCTGTCTTTTCCCCCCATTGGGCAGGCTCCCCAGATCCGTATAGGCGAACATCTTCCCTTTCTGCAAACGCACGGGGCTTTCCTCAGCACAGATCGCGTTTTCGCACTCTGAGCTCTGTGTCTGAGCAAAGCCGTCGGTGGGGTCAGATGGGACCGACGCCGCAGCCCGTCCGGGTGCGCACCCCCGGGTGACCCATGGGAAGGGGCTTGCCTCTCTGTGCCTTGGTTTTCTTATCTGCCTCATGTGGGTGACAATGACACAAGATGGCCACTGTGCAGGCCCCAGATTTCTGGCAAACACCAGCAATTTTGTGTGGTTAAATGTAACTCCTAGCTCATGGGGTCGCAATGAGGGTTGACCTCATTGGTGCAGGTCAAGCGCTCGGAGAGGCCCCGCCCCCTCTGACGGACACTAGCTGTCCTCCTGCTGCAGCCGGCGCCCCGCCCCAGGCTTCGATTTACAGCCCTCCAGCCGAGCTCTTCTGCTGCTGCGTCCAGGCGTCCCCGAGAATGATTCGGTCCGGTTTCCGGTGTTTCTGCTGAGATTCTGATTGGGATGCGGTGACCGGTTAATGGGGGGGCACTGTCAACTTGACAGTCTGTCCTCTCACCAGCCACACGGGTCTCCATCGACTCGGGGCCCCTGGCGTCTCTCTGCAGAGGAGAGGGAAGGGCAAGAGTGGGAGGAGCAGGGTGCTCCCCCAGTCGGGTCCCCAGGGCCTGACCCCGGGCCGGCCGGGAGCCGGGGCGAGAGACAAGGGCTCATGTCACTGAATCCTTACTCTGAGACCCCGGCAGCCCAGCCACTACGAAGCAGGTCGACGACGGGGTTTCCTACAAGCACCACCGAACTCCCCCAGCAGCCGGAGAGGAAGCGTCGGTATGCCGGCTGCCGGCTGAGTTACTCAGAAGTCGTGGGCTCGGCTGAACATCTTCAAATTAGGCTGCAAAGCCCTCCAGGCCCCTGCTAGTCACAGGGCCGGAGCTCTGCAGCTGGAAGGGCTGTGGCGGCTGTTATTGTTAGTCACCGTTATTCTGCAGTCACTCATTTTGAGAAAGCGTTCCAAAGGCCCCCGTGGCCAGGTTGAGAGTGAAGTGAGCAAGGGCTCTGGGTGAAGACCACCCCCAAGGCACGCCCACGCCGAGGAGCATTCTGGCCCCCGGCCCGAGGGGGCGGGATGCTGCCCCAGTCGAGTGCTGTGCAACCGGTGCAGAGGGGCCGTGGCTTGGGACCAGACAGGACTCCCACACAGCAGGACCGCGCCGCATCCACCCTGGGCTCTACGGCCTGGCACCCACAGCTCGGCCGTTTCACACCAGCTGCCCAGCAACGGCCGGCTGTGGCCGCTGAGCTGGAGGGGTGAGGCGGCTCCTCCCGCTTCCAAAGAGGTTGAGGCTCCCGTGTGGGAGCAGGAACTCGGGGCGGGGGCATCTGAGCTGAGCAACCAGGTGACCTCTGGGGGCACTGACCTCTAGGCAGCTGGTCTGGGACCCAGGCGCTGTCCTGTGGACTCAGTCCTGGACCCCAGCAGCTCCGCCGGAGTCGTTGCCGGGGGTGCTGAGAGGGGCCCTGGTTAGTGTGGCTCATTCACCCAGGCTCTTCCCCTGGGCACTTTCTCACCCACTCTGGCTGGGGACCAGGGGACCAGGGTCTCGCCGTGAGCCTCAGGACACAGTGACCCCCCACACTGGAAATAGCCGCCTGCCCCGTTGGCTCTGAGTGCCCAAGGTGTGTCCTGCTCCCCACTGCCTGTGGGGTCCCCAAGCCTAGCCCAGTGCCCACAGAAGTGTTCACAACTTCGGACAGCACCACCTTCCTTGAGGGCACTTTTTGATGACACGGGACCGGGTCACGGCTCTGGCATGCGTGGGACAGCCCCCACACACACACAAAGAGTTGTCCTGCGGAAATGCCAAACAGCAGGGGGGCGGGGGCGGAGCGGAGCGCTGCATGCAGGTGGCAGGGGTAAGGACAGGCCACCTCCCAAGGTGCTCTCCGGGCCCCCCTGCGGACCCTCCTGTCACCCCGTGGCCTCCACGTCCCTGCAGAACTACCTTCTGCAGAGAGTCATTAGAGGGAAGAATGAAAACTCCTGACTTTACAAATGCGATTTTGCAAAATGAGGCCGAAAGATGAATCTGTCTTCACTATTATTCATTAAGGAAAGTCCTTTATAAATCCCAAATTAACAATCTCTCATTTAAAGATGGGCGATTATCATTCTTTTCTGGCAATTCATAGCTTTCAAAATGCTGAAACAAAAATTATCGGGGGCGAATTTCAGCCGCAGTCATGGAAAATGGAAATCCACTCTGACACTATTGATAAACATTTAAAAAATGATCAATACTCTTAAGTCCAAAAGTAATGATCGCATACACGCGCATGTTAAGTGCCTGCCTCGGTAACAGGCCTGTTCCGAGGGGTGGTGGGAAGTTCTCAGCTCTCCGGGTTCTAGAGGCAGCACAGCGACCTGGCTGGTTGGCCAGCTCCTTGGGCCGGGTCTTCCCCAGCCTGGAGACCCTTCACTAAGGATGGGGACGACACAGAGTTGAAATTGTCCCCTGCACTGTCACGGTGCCCAGGCCCCGGCAGCTCTCCGGACACCGCGGCGGCCCCCGGAAGGAGGGGGGTGTCCATGCAGACACCAGGAATGGCGGGCGGGGACGGCCTTTCTGAAACAGGACGATGTTGTGACTCCACAGGGGCACACGCTGGTGTCAGAGCTCACTCCCACCTCTACCCCAGGCCACCCGCAGGGGCCCCAAGTCTCCGTCTGAGCTGTCCCAGCAGCTCCCACCCCGTCGCACCTGCAGGTAACTGAGGCCGTTTAGTTCGTGGGGAAAACGGGGTCGAAATGGCCCTCACCGGATGGAGAGGCGAGGAGCCGTCCTACTGAGACGAGTCTTGGCACGGCGGTCACCAGCCCACATGACCGTCACCCCCCACGGCCTTCGGGCTTCTCGAGGGCAGGGAGCATGGGCGCGGGGCCTAGAGCCTGTTTGCTGGGTGAGTGGGGAGGATGCCGCCCACCTGGCCCATCCCGCAGAGGACAGACCTAAGGGCAGCACCTGAGCTAGGGCAGGGCAGGCCGGGCTGGGCTGTCAGTGAGGAGCCCGCGCTACACACAAGCCCCGACCCCAAGGAAGTGCCGCGGAGGAGACAGGCGAGGCCCCGGGCAGGGACAGGGGTGGACAGTGGCTAATGCTGAGTCACAGTGCACCCAGCTCCTGGCTGACCTTCGCCCGAATCAGCTGGGACCGGCCCTGCCGTGCTGAATGTGAAACTGCGGTGGGAGCGTTAACGGCCCGGGACCAAGCCCAGGTGACCGGATGCCGCGGCCCTCGGCGGGCTGCTGCTGGTGTCCAACCTGCTCTCCGTCTGTGCTGCGCCGCTGGCCTCCCCAGGAGCCCAGCACAGGTGCGGATGGGGAACTGGCTGGGTGCAGGCTGGCTAAGGGGGGTCTCTACTCGGATCTGACTCCCCCTCCAGTGCCCTCTCCTGCAAGACCTACCCAGTTTCAAATGAATGCACGGACTCCGCTCAGGACAGAGGAAAAAGGGAGACTTGAAACCGGACCACGCACCCCCAGGCCCCCAGCCCACCACCCACAGCCGCCAGCGAGAGCTCTGCCTCCCTGACCCCCAGTGGCCTCTGTCTCCTGCTCTCACCCCGCAGGCCAATGGCTCCACTGCCCCTGGCCCCCGGGCTGGAGTGTGCCCCCATGGCCTTGGCCTCAGCACCCAAGGCTTTGGGAGAGAGAGAGATCAGGGTTTGGGGGTGATTTGGCCCCATGCCAGAGGCCCCTTCCCTGAGGCCTGGCTGCTCCCTTGGCAGGCGGGGAGCCTCATACTTGCCCCCCTGCCCCCCCACAACTGTGAGATGTGAGTGGGCAGTAAAGCTCTCCTGGTTCTCCTGGTTCCACTTGCACCCCAGACCCCCTCTACCTGGCTGCATCCAGAGAGGTGACCTGGAAGTTGCCCCCCAGAACCACCCATCAAGGGTTTCTGACAGCCTGCCTGTGCCCACCCCCGCCTTGCAAGGAGGCCCATCCAGGCGGGGTGGGGTCAGTCCCTCCCCTCGGCTTTTGTCATTCAGAGCAGAGGCCGAGTTCCCTCCTTGGAGTCGCGGCCACTTCCAAACTCCCCCTGCTTCGGCTTCCTGCGGAGTCCGGGCCGGCCAGGTGTCCGGTGGAGGTCGGGCTGGGGCGGGGGGCGGGGAGCGGGGAGCAGGCGGGAGCTGAGGGATCTGAGCCAGCCCAGACCAGGGCAGGGGGCAGACTTAATAGGATCAGTTCTGTGTAATCCGGTTTCAGCCTTTGTCATTCCCCGGCGGCCGCTGAGCCCGAGCTGGGGGGCCGGGTCCTTTAAGATGACGCGCGCGGCCACACCAGAGACAGAGCGGCATGACAAAGGCCGCGAGGGACCCAGTGGTGGGGGAAATAAAGAGATGAAGGCTTGCGGGGGGCGGGGTGGTGGGGGCCAGCGTGACGTACACGTCCCAAACCGGGCCCTTCCGCAGGCTTTAGCTTGCACCGGCCCCAATTTCGCGCTCGGCCAGGGAGCGTCACCCCAGCCGGCGAGGTGGCGCGGAGCCGCGATTCGCCGGGGTTAGGTGGCCACGCCCCCGATGGCCTACCGGTCTCCCTCCAGCCGCGGGACCTCGGCGCGACCGGACCTCGTTTCCCTCTCCCTCGAGGCCCACACAGCCCACGACGTCCGGGCAGGTCCAGGGTTCCCGCGTGGTCTGGCAGCCTCAGTTCCCTAGCCAGGCTCGTCTGGCAGGAGTCGGTCGGGACCTGTTCCAGGCAGGGCAGGGAGGGCGGGCCTGACGGCGGCCGTGGGAGGGGTAGTCCAGCGCCCGTACACGTGCGTGTCGGGGAAACCTCTCGCAGTGGAGGCCGTGGTGTCAGTGGTGGACTGCAGGGTGCACATTGGTCCAGACCCGGGGAGAACTCACGGGCCAGGTGGGAATGGGGGCCGAGGTGAACTGCGGAGGGGTCATCCTGGAGACCAGAAGGGGTGGCTCTGCTAGGGGTGTGTGCAGAGAGTGCTCAGAGACCAAACAGGGGGACTTGGACTAAGGAGTGAGGTGTGGGGGCGGGGGGGGGGGGGGCAGAGACAAGGCCCGGAGTCTCCACGCAGGGGAGAGGATTAGGGGTAGAGATCAGAGGTGCAGGCCCAGCGAAAGGAGGTGTAGTGGGAGGGTCAGGGCCCAGAGGTGCAGGCTTGTGCGCTCCATTTTGCTGGGCCCTGGGGCCGGCGCTTCCGGCTCCTGGGGGGAGGGGTCGGACTGGGCTATGCGGGATCCGGAGATCGGAGGCACTGGGCCCAGCAGGGCCGGACGCCAGGGGGCATGGCACACTCACGCGCACACTCCTGCTCACCGCAGAGCCAGCTCCCAGGGAAGGGATGCGCTCCAGGGACCGTTGGCCCGAGCTAGAAAGCCGAGCGTCTTCGGGGGCAGCAGCTCCTGGCGCCCAGCCGGCTGTAGGCCTCGCAGGGCTCCCCTGGGGGCCGGCCGCCTCTCCTGTGGCCCCGCCGGCAGCCCCCAGTGCGACCACGCCGGGCCGCAGTGCCTGCGCGGTGCTCTCAGCCCGGGGGTTCCGACCTGAGGCCCCTGGAGGTGAGGTGCCTCCTGACCTTTCCCCAAAGCCAGGGAGGACGGAAGTCGGCCGAGGTCTCTCACTTCGGAACTGCTCAAGTAGGCAATCAATTTTATGATGTAATTTATAATGTATGCGGTTGTCTTCATACATATGGTGTTGCTTTTGTGTGCGAGGTTTCAGGTGCTTTATTACTCACAGGGCGCGATTTGCATTCACGTTCGGTTACAAAGACCATATTTCTCCTGTTTGCACCATAAGGGCCCGAAATGAAGACGGATGCCTGCTCCCTTCGCCCAGGACGCTCCAGTAGGCCCCCGGCAGCAGCTCCCCCCTCAACCCAGAGCCCGGGTACCCCAGAGCCCTGGCACCCAACCAGAGGGAAGGAGGCTGTGCCTCGAGGGGGTCTTCCAGGAAGCCCTGGCACACCGGAGGTCCCAGCAGGCAGCCCGTGCACCTGAACAGAGGCCCGAGTCCCAGGGGGACAGAAAGAGGGGCGCGTGCGTAGGAGCCTCCTCCCCAACGTGGCTGCTCGGCCGCCTGGACACCCGAGTCCCCCACAGGCGAGAGTCTGCGCCGAGGCCTCGGAACACAACTCCGAGGGGCAGGCACTTCAAACCGCCCACAAGGAACTGGGAAGGCCCCGAGGACGGAACCAGGTGCTGACCAGATCCCGAGGCCGCCAGAGTGTCCCTCCTGGCTTCCGGCGCATCCAGAATCCCCTGCCAAGGGGGATTGTGCGGCCCCGGTGGGGACTGGCCGGGCGCTGGAGGGAGCGGGCGTGGAGGCCTCTGCGAGGCTCGCCTGATGCAGCTGAAATGATGAAGCTAATTAAGCTCGAACAGGCAGAACAAACGGAACCAACAGCCGCAAACCCGAGCGGACACTGCCCCTGGGAGGAAGC
Organism: Trachops cirrhosus; assembly: GCA_028533065.1. Taxonomy (NCBI): domain Eukaryota; kingdom Metazoa; phylum Chordata; class Mammalia; order Chiroptera; family Phyllostomidae; genus Trachops; species Trachops cirrhosus. The sequence goes on along the minus strand of CM052541.1, from coordinate 2,130,353 downwards.
GCGTCCTGTCACGCAGGTGGCGGTGTCATCCCCACGCAGAGTGGAGAGGCCTGGTTCCACGCAGACAGCCAGGTTCCAATCCTGCTGGTCCTCCAGGCAACTCGGGCTCCAAAGGACACGGAGCACCCCCGGCCCCCCCCCATTTAGCTGAAAAGGCCCTGAGAAAGATCCCCCCACCTCCCACTCCCCACCCCGCCCGAAGGCAAAGAGGCGAAGCTTGGTGAGGAAGCGGCACTAAGTCTCCAAAATTCCAGCTGGAACGGGGTTGGGAAAGGTTCAAGCACCGGTGACCCAGGCCCCTCCCAAGGGTACTCCTCCCCTCTGCAGGGAGCTGGGGGAGGGGCCGCAGGCCGCCCCGGAGGGATCTAAAGAGGCCGGGCCGGAGAAGGGGAAGATGTGGCTGCAGGTTTTCAAAGTGCCCTCTGTCCTCCAAAGGGTGGGGGGAGGGGAGCGAGGGCAGAGGGTCGCCCGCAGCTGTTCCAGCGGGGTGGGGGTGGGGGGCTGGAACCCCTGCTTGGGTTTGTAAACACGGGTGGGAGCGGGCCAGAGGGCCCTAGTGCATAGCAGGGGGGTGGGGGGGGGATGAAGGGATGAAGGTCCACGGTGCTCCCAAGCGTAATTATCTGATCTGCAGATGTAAGTGGAATTTATTGTAACAACAAATATAGTGATGTCAAAACCCAACCTTGGATTAAAGCCGGCAGCCAAAGGGGAAGTGTATTAATTTCCAACAGCATCTCAGGCCAGGGCCTATTAGAACAAGCTATTCTTCAGGCCCCCCCATCAGAATTAATCATTGGGAGTTAATTTGAAGCTCAGACAAGTTGCTGTTAATTTAGTGCAGGGAGGACGGGATGGAATAAAAAGCGGAGGTGCTGGCCGAGCCTCGTGGGTCTCATTAATCAGCCAGCTGAGACGGCCTGGCTTGATTACAATTTGCAAAAAAATTCATTAGGGCCCGGGCGATTGACAATTTTTCTCTCTGCCTGTGATGTGACTCATTAGGCAGCCGAATGAAAGCCATGATGACGGCCGTGATGACAGCGGCCATCAAGCGCCGCTTGTTTATCTTCCCTGGTCTGCCTCTCGGCCTCGGCCTCCGAGTCGGGGGCCTCCGAATCGGGCTCTCGGGGCGCCCCAGCGGGCACGGATTTGGGAGGAGGGGGTGGGAGGGCTGGCGGAGCCCCTGGCCCATTCCTCCTCGAGCTTCCAAGGGGCAAGGATCACACAGCTGGGGGGTTGGGCCCCGGGGTGGGGCTCCTGAAGGCGGCCCCCCATTCCTAGGGAGCTCACCTTCCCCTGGGGTTTGTGTAGCCCAGGCCTGGGGCCTCTTTGTGCCTCCCATCTCTGCCACCATCCTTTGGAGGAGGGTAGGGGCGACACCTGTCATGGTGGAAGGGTGGGGGGGCACTCAGGGTCCATAAGAGCGCCCTGCTTTCAGCACCCAGGGTTCCTCCCCCACAAGCGGAATGTTGGATGGGGGCGCCCCCACCAGGGAGGGTGCGGCTCTCCAGGTCCCTTGTGGCATAGGCTACGGCCACAAGTCACAGTTCTGTGCGGGTTGCATTTCCGGCTGGGGACTGACTGGCCCAGGCACGTGGGGGGTGGGGGATGGGGGAGGTGTCCCCTCGGGTCTCAATTGCTGTGGAAGTGGGCCGGCAGTGGGGACCTGCCCGGAGCAGACGAGCCAGCCAGCTGCCCGGTGCACTCAGAGTCGGGGCCTTGTGGACCTCGCGCTAGGGCAGGCAAGGACCCGGAGCTCCACCACCTGCAGGCCTCGGGAGGCTGGGTGGCGAGTGGCAGGAGCCTCTGCAGCTCTCTGCACCCCAGGCTCCGCTGAGGCCCTCGGAGGACCAGCCAGCCCGGTTTATTGTGCTCAAACCCCAATTCTGAGCCACTCACCACCGCGGGAAATCTTGGAAACATGCGGGAAACAGCAACTGAGTAGCGCCTGGCCCTCGCCTTTCGCCTGAAGTTCGGCAGTGAGCCTGGGTCCCCATACGCCTCCGCCTCGGGGAGGTGGCGTGTTTCAGGCAACATAAATTAAGTCAATATTAGTATCGACCCACCGGCGATGCACTTCCCCTTCTCCGGCTCAGAGCCGAGGTGGGTGCTGTGCGTGCCTGCTCGCAACCCTCTCCCTGGCCTCCGTTCTGGAGCCCGAGGTTGGCGGAGCCGCCGGCTTCTCCTCGCTCTTTGGCCTCCCGGTTTGAAGCCTCCAGGGCTCTGGCGCCACGCTCACCCTCTCCACACCCCTGGGTCACCCGTGTCCCGTCCACGGCAGTCTCTCTGGTGGGCCTGGGTGCTCGAGTCTGGTCGGGCTCTTCAGGGCCAGGAGGGAGCGAGCGGAATGGAGCCAGGACCGGGGATGCAGGCACACCCCTCCAGGCCCGGTTAGCGGCCGGCAGCTCCCAAGTACCCCTCCACCCCCGGACCTGCCCCAGCCGGCCTGCAGTCCTCTCTCCTTCCCGCTTTGTGCTGATGACCGCCCCAGCACCCTCCAGGAGGGTCGGTGGTCCGGTCCCGCCCCCTTGACCCCGCCCGGAGAGGGAGGTGCCCAGCCCTCGGTGCTCCCAGCGCTGCTGCGCGCTGCCCGGAAGCCCAGCCGGGCTGGCGGGGCTCCTGCTTCTGCCGGAAGATAACCCTCCGCCTGATTTACGTGCGCTCGGCCCTGTCTGGCGAGCCAGCCCCGCTTCTTTCCGGAATTTTTGTAAGGAAAAGCGTTTCCTCCCTGGCCCTAGGTGATTTAGCACATCGGGAGCTTGGGCAAAGCCCCCAGTACCCACACTCACTGGCTTTCCCTCCTTCCCGCGCCAGCCTCCGAGGTATTGGATAGGCTGCGTAGAAAGGGGGACGTTAGACTTCCAGGGGGAAAACTGGTTTCCTGACATTTCTCACCCATTTGGGGCTCTTGCTCTCCAGTGGACAACCTGGTGGGCGCCTTCCGGCCGACTTCCGGGCAGCCCGGAACCGGCCCGGGGACGTGCACGCGGTGCAGGTCCCAGAGCAGCTGCCCTCCGGACAGCCAAATCTGGACACACTCGTGAGACCCAGCCTTCCGTCTTTTTCTTTTTCTCTCTCCCTCTCTCTCCTTTTTATTATTCACAAGACTGGGACTGTTTAAATGTCATAAGTTATACGAAAATAAGCTACATTGAAATAAATTAAACACAACAGAGACGTGCTTCAGACATGGCTCGGGTAGGGCACCCGACCCCAGGAAAGCAAGCCAGGCAGGACCAAAGCAAAGCAGACTTCCAGGCGGCCCCCACGCGCCTGCTCCTCAGTCAACTAAAAAAGCCAGAACAGAAACAAAAAGAAGTGCCAGCCCCGGTGTGAGTTCTTGCACGTCACGTTTACCTTTGGAAAAGTATGGGCAGGTGGCTGCTATGGGTGGCGGGTCACGGCGGAGGTTGTGTTTTCTTCTGGAATGTGAGCGGAGAATATTACTGGGCGGTTTAGTCCTATAACTTTCAAACCAGTGCAGCTGAAATCCCGATCGTGTAGATATGTATGTACAAAGTCGGGGAGTGTGGTAAGTATTTAGTGTGTCTGCAGCTGTAGCTGTAGCCCCCTCGAAAGCCGTCTTTCACGCCTGTGTAATGGGGATACTCTGAATGTACTTGGGATGTCCAAAGTCGGGGGTGACGGAGTTTTCCTGCCAGCGAGGCGCAGTGCACCCCGGGTTCCCTCCAGCGCGGCCGCCGTGGCACCCGGCCCTGGCCCTCCCTGGGCCCTCAGGGCCGGGCCTGCTCCAACTGCTGATGCTGACTTCTAATAGCGAACCTGCTGACGTGGACGGGGATGGGGACGACGATCTTGGGGTTCCGGGAGGGCTCCCCTGTCTTGGAGTTGGCATTGCCGGCCTTCACCCGTTTCCACTTGGCCCTGCGGTTCTGGAACCAGATTTTCACCTGCACCTCGCTGAGTTTGAGGGCGTGGGCGATCTGCGAGCGCTCGGTCAGCGACAGGTACTTTTTGCAGTGGAACTCCTTCTCTAGCTCCAGGAGCTGCTCGCTGGTGAAGGCAGTCCGCCTCCGCCGGTTCTTGCCTGTGGACGTGGTGCTGCCCGAGGCACCGCCGCTGGGCGGGGGCTCCTCCAGCGCGTGGCCCGGGTCTTCCTCCTTGTGAGCGGCCTGGCCGGGAAGATTGTCATCCGAGCTGTAGTCCAGATCGCTCTCCAGCGAGAAACTCTCCTCCTTGCCCTTCGGGTCGTCTTCCACCTTTGACTCGTCTTTCCCTTGCCCTCTGACAGCCCCGACTGAAAGCAAAACCAAACGGCGTTTTATTACACTGCGCGAGCCGGCCTGCCTCCCCCCTCCCACTGTGCTTCGGCGTTTTCTCCCTTAGCGAATTGTTTCTGTGACATTAACACATTGTAATCTCCTGGCCTTCGGAGGTCCGTGAGAAAGCTCAAAGGAGAGGGGGGACGGCAGTGGCGAAGGCCCTTTGCCCAGAGCCATCACTCAAGGGGCTGGCTTGCGGCCTCTGCACCCTCCCTGCCTCTGGCAGTTTAAGGCCCAAGTAACAGGAGGGATGAGGCCCCAGAAAGCGTCCTCCGGCTCCCGGGTGGAAGCTGGGCGAGGACTGAAGGGGAGTTCACGATCCCACACCTTAAAGTGAACATTTTGTGACCCTCCATTTCGTCGCAGACAGAGTGGGGGCTTGGGGAGGTGCGGGTCCCAGGTCATCTTTTGTTTTGGTTTTTCTGAAGCAGATAATCTTGGTCAAAGGTAGCCTAAGTTTGGGAGCCTAAGGAAAAGTTCACACAAAAACGCAGATGCACAGCCTCGGGGGAATCCGACCCTCCCCGGCGAGCAGCAAGCCCGGGAAGGGGCCGAATCGGTCTCGGCGCCCTAGGCACGGCACTGTGGAGACGCAGAGCCCAAACCGCCCTTAAGGCTGAAACCTACCCGGGGCCTGTTCAGAGGAGGGGGCGAGGACGGGGGAGGGAGACTTCGTCAAACTCACCGCCAGGTGGGGGCTAAATGCGCCCCCACCCAAGCCCAATCCAGGGGCTGTGCTTATTGCATTGCTCTAAATGCTCCCCCGGGTCCCCGCGGCTCCGCCGGGTCGCGGCCTCCCGCTCTCCAGGAGGGGGAGTGGGAGTGGGGGTGGGTAGCTAGGGCGAGGGTCGGGCGGGGGCTCGGCCTCTCCCCCTCAGCCCCAGCGGGAACCCGGAGCTGGCTCGCCCCCGCCTCCTCCCGCTCTCGCGCCCGGGTTGCGCGCGCTGCCGACTCACCGAGCGACGCCTGCACCGCCTCGGCCGCAGAGAAGGCGAGCAGTGAGCCCTCCTTGGCCAGGAAGCCTTTGCCGTCCTCAGCGTCAGCTTGCAGCGCCTCCGCCTTGTCGAAGTTGCCGCCGCCTGGCAGCGGCTGAGGCGCGAACTTGCGGGAGGCCGCCGCCTCCTGGTGCTGGGGAGACGCGGAGAAGCCTCCGGGCAGGGTGGCCATGAGCGTAGAGGTGAGCGCCATGCCCTGCGCCAAGCTGGAGCAGAAGCTGGTGGGCAGGCTGGGGATCTGGTGGTGGGGGTGCGCGGGAGGCAGCGCGGGCTGCAGCGCGGCCTGGGGCAGCGCGGGCGGAGGCGGCGGTGGGGGTGGCAGCACCACCGGCCGGTAGGGCATAAACATGGGGTAGCCGGTGTAGACGAAATGGCCGGGGCTGGGCTGCGGCGGGCTGCCGATCAGCGAGTCTATGCTGAAGGCGGTACTACTCCCCAGCGGGCGCTGCATCATCATCAGCGACGGCGGGAACGCTGCGCTCATAGACGCGCTCGGGAGAGGCCAGCGAGAGGCGAAAAGTCCCTGCGCCGCGCCGCCGCCAGGAAGTCCGCCGGACACCTGGAGCACAGTCGGGCAGCGACGGAGCGGTAGCCGGAGAGCAAACGCCGCTGCCCCTCAGTCCTGGGCCCGCTGCATGCCCAGCGGTTGCGGGTGGTGCGCGGGGTGAGGTCGTGCGCCCCGGAGCGGAGTGGGCGCCCGGGCTCCGCGGGCTCGCTGGAGCCACTGGAGCCGCTGCCCGCCTCTTGCCGGTAGGACCCTGCGCGCGTCGCTTTCGCGGCCCTGGACCGTCCGTCTGTCCGTCCGGCAGTCCGTAGCCTCCGGCGGGCCGCTGGGGAGCGCGCGAAGCTGGCGCACTTGTCTTCGGCGGGCGCCGCCAGCACCTTTAAATCGCGCTCCTCTTTCTCATTCACATTTTGCCAGCTACCCGGCCGAGGTCTCCTCACGTGGGGCCGGGCGCCGCCACCTATTGGCTGCGCTAGGAGGGGCGGGGGAAGGCGGAGCCCCGCCCCTTCCACCGGAGCTGGCAGCTAGCGGGCTGCAGGCGCCACCAGCGGAGCGCGCGGGCCCCAAAGCCGGAGCCGGGAGTGCCGCGCAAACTTGAAAGGGTCTGCTGGCACCCTCAAGGCCCGAATCCCGCGCCCGGCAGCCCCATTGAGGCCGCCTCCAAAGGCAGCTTCTGGGGCTAGGACCCGCCACGGCTGGGCCGAGGGCGCTTCATTGCTTTGCGTCGAAACAAGCCTGCTCTCGGCTCACCCTAGCTCTGGGTGCTGCTTCTGCTTGGTCCCGGCCAGATTCCCGGAGCTGGGGGCAGGGTCCTGCTGCTTCAGATCCGCCCCTAGGGCTCTGGCCCGGAGCTGACAGCCCCTGCCCGCCGCGGGGTACCTGCGGGGTTGCTTCTTGCGGACAGCCCCCCTTCTGGGTGGGCGGGGAGGCTGCTGGTTTCCCCATCCCGGGCTAGGCCCTCCCGTGAGCGATCCTTTCTCATTTTTCATGACATTCTTAATCATCGCACCTATTTGCCTTCGCGCACCAAAATAACAGCCACGATAATTATGATAATAAAGCGAGTCCTTTATCTCCTCCATCCTCGGGGAGGAAGGGGGGAGTTACTGTGCCCCCAGATTGTATAACGTGAGATTATCCTGATGAAAGCTTTATGATGTTTGCTCAAATAAAAGCTGCGTTTTGTAAATAGGCGCTAATTAAGCACGTTGAGAACCGAGGGAGCGCTCACCCTGGCGCCGCCGCCTGGTTTCCCGCGTGAGGACTGGAGGGCGCGCGGCTGCCCTTTGCCTCCTGCAGGATGGAGCCCATTCCCTCCAGATGTTTCTCTCGTCTGGACGATGGTAAAACCCCAGAATTTGGGAGTAAGAGAATTGGCGGCGGGGGGGGGGGGGAGGGGGGAGTAGGAATCTTCTTATCCCGCTTTCCAGGATAAAAACAAAACTTTCAGCTCCTGTGGTCCCTTTAAAAATGGAATCATTTCATCTCAAGGGTAGACCGTGGAGAGCGCGCTAGCGCGCGCGGGGTTTCCACACGCCTCCAGGGTCTCAGGTCCAACTTCCGGGGTCCAGACGTTCAAGCCCCGGGCTCGGGAGGAGAGCAGGGAAGGGCACTGTTACACCGGCCGTTAAAAATCAGCTCACGCGGAGGATCTAGTGGTTGGGGAGTTGGCCCGTGTTGGACATGTGTTATGTATCACTTATAAGCACATTTAATTGGGAGATAAAGATAAATCGATCTTTATGAATTTATCGACCCGATTCTTTGAAGCTCCTTTTTCTCTTCCTTTTTCTCTAGCTCTCACCCCAAGGCTCCCCGGGGACGTCTTAATCCCAGACCACCTCCTCACCCACGGGTCTGGCCAAAGACCCACTGCCCACCCAAAGGGTCCTGGAGGGGAAAGGGTAGGGTGCTGAGAAAAGGCGGGCCCTGGGCCAGCGGCCGCCCGCCTCCCCGCCTTCCCACCCCTCCTTCCCGCCCCCGGGCAAAGCCGTCTGGAGCGCGGCTCCCCACTCCAGGCCGCAGTAATGGATGGCTGCGGCAGCAGGCGGTTTGAAAGGAATTCATTAGGTCGCCGCCCGTATTGCCTCTGTTCCCTTTGCACCAGGACCTGGAGGTGGCTGAGGCGGTGCAGGGGAAATGAATTCCCGTTGGGATCCACGGGGAAGGAGGTGTTTGTGGGGCGGGTCTCTAAGCTCTCCCCCTCTTTCTGCACTCCTACAAAAGAAGACAGAGGAGAAAAGGAAAACAAAAAAAAACCTGAAGCTCGGGGCAAAAGGCTGATTTCTTTATGAGCATAATAAATACTCCCTCTCGTTATGAGATAGTTACAGTCACACGGGCTGGGGTCTGGTGAACTTGTTGTTTGAATACTAGGAGAGAACGCCCCGCTCCCGGCTCGATTTCTGTTGCCACAGCCGGGTCCCCTCGCTGCCTGACGCTGGCCCGCCTGGGTGAGCTGCCCACACAGCTCACCCAGCCAGGTTTGCCGTCCACTTTGCTATCCGGCTGTAAAAATATTGTTCTAGGGACTTCCGTCGCCTGATTACCCTCTGAGAGCCAGGTAACCCTTTGATTATTTTGATGGTAATTCCACATTTAAAGTTCAGCAAGAAGATTTAGGTCCGTTGAATTATAGCTACACTTGAAATAATTTGATGGCATATTATTTGCATCCATAAATTGCCGTGCAAAGTATTGACTGCAGGGGTTACAACACTAATCTTCTTTTATTAGTGAGTTCAGAGAATTCTCATCAATATGAATTTTATTTACTAGTGTGCTTTTTCTCGAATGCAATGCAGTAATATTTTCTCCTCGGATGCTTAACTGCTTAGAAAACTACTGTTCGCCTCATAAAAGGGTCCTTGTGTTTGGCAGTGATTAACAAGACTCACTCGGAGCACCTCCGCTACCTGCACCGCGCTCAGAGCGTGGGGACTGCGGGTGATGAAACCCTTTAGGGGTTTCCCTCGGCTCCTCCGGAGATTTACGGGCAGCGAGCCACAGGTACACGCCTTCCCAGCCTTTGGATTCCTACCTGCCTGGCGCGCAACTGCCTCGCACCGCAGGGGCTGAGTGCCTCGCCTGGCCATGGCGGTGCGGGAAAACCACCCAGAACAGATCTTAGGCTCCCAGAGCCCCCTCCCCACCCCGCCCATTAGGAAGAATGCAGGACGCGCAGAACGGAGAGCTGGGTCCTCCAGTAAGCTTCCGAGAACTTTTTCTTTTTTTCCCAGAGAACTTCCCTCCGGGGGGAAGTTGGCCCTGCCCCGGGGCACTTTCCTCGGCGGGTGCCGAGCCGGTGTCAGGATCGTATTAAGCCACTTAAAACCTCAGACGTCAGTAAAAGGGAAGGTAATTAAGTTGTCTCCGCGCACGGGGCCTGTTCCAGGCAGCCAGCGGTGGCCTGCAGGTGTATGCAGCCGGAGTAAAGTGCTGACCGCACGAAGAAGTGGGCCCACCGAGTCCAGCCCAGAGGAGGGACCACCGCGATCTGCCTGCTCCGGCTGCCACCAGGGGCGAGGTCGCGGGTGGGCGTGGGGAGGGGTGGCGTGGGAGTTCCGAGTCTCTCGGGGGTGTGGAGCAACCCGTGGGCCTTGCGGGGTGAGCGCTCTCCGGCGTCCAGAGCCAGGCAGCCAGGCCGGTTCCTCCGGTAACCGAGTTGTTTTTATTTATAGGGACTTTGAGTGGCCGGATCATTCGGTCATTGCCGCGGCTCTTGCTCCTGGCAATAGTTGGGAAATAGCTTGGGATGGGTTTTATTTATGGAAGGGCAATTGGGATTCACACCCAGCTAACCCAGAACAGTCCCCCCACCCAGCTCAAGACGCACTTACAAAGAGGGGCTTGTGTAAAATTCTCCATCAGACACACCAATTTGCAAGTAGCAGAAAGCACTGAAGCCTCATTTTTTTTAAACTATTTTATTCAGCTTTTTTTTTTTTTTAATCTGAAAGCCCAAAATAGACTCCATGTGGTTCTAAGTGAAGTCAGCCCTTGGCTGGCTTTGAAATAGCTCCTGCAATTATGTAAAAGAGCCATTCACCAACAGGACGGAATTAAAAGGGATCTCTCCCGCTTCTCTTTCACCGCCAGCCTCTCATGTTTGGCTTTTCAAAGCACTTCCAACACGATGTCTTTCTCCAGGACAAAAGGCAGGACAAAAAAAGTCCCCAAACTTGTAAATTGAACGTCAAGGGAACTTTAAACAATTTAAAGCCCATAAATAACGATAAAGGGGACTGGCAAAAAAAGGCAAACCCATTCAATTAATAGAGTTTCCCAAGCAAAGATCAAGTGGTTGATAAAATAAAAGTCTTTGCTTTCATTATTCTGCTCCTTGACTATGCAGAAAGCGAGACAGGGGGTTTTTCTAAAGCGCCCTGAAGAAGAAACACTTTTCAGGACTCTGTGCTGCGACATTCTTATGTAGAAAGTTTTGCTTTTTGTCCCCCACCCTCAAAGTAACAGAAACAAAACCGCCAACCTGAAGCGTGAAGGAGAGGAGAGGTTTTTTTTTTTTTTTTTTTTTCCTCTCTCTCGCATTTCCTCGGGGAACTGGGAAATGCTGTTCCCCGCAGGCGCGAGGCGGGGAAACTGACCCTTCACACCTGCGCTGCCCTCCCCGCCCCCGCGCGGAGGAGCAGGCGGGGCCCCAGCCGCGGGGTCCGCGGCCGAGTCCTGGTGGTGTCTGGGGGCCGGGTGGGAGTTCCTGCACCGCGCGGGACCCCCCAGGACGACGGCCGAGGCCGTGCCCACGGCGCACCCAGGCGCCCACTGCGAGCGCTCGAAGCCCCGAGTTCCCCCGAACCCCACACCCGGCTCGGCTCCGGAGCACGGGGCCTAGGCATCCGAGGGCGCAGGCGACCCCTTTTGGAACATCCCTAACGGCTGGAGTGGGGACTTCGTGACCACTGTGGGCACTAAATCGCCCTGCGCCTTCGCCCTGTAATCTCGCGCTCACCGTGCGTCCCCCCGGGACCAGGCAGCCCGGCCCAAGGGGGATCCTCAGCGGGGAGCGAGTCGCCCGCCTCGGGGCTCCCAGCCTGGGGAGAGGGAGCGTCAGGCGGGGCCTGGGCCGAGGACTGCAGTTCCGGGCGGAGGCCTGGAGCCTGGGCCAGGAGGCGCAGCGAGGGCACTCGCCGAGGACTGGGAGGCTGCGCGGGTCTGCGAGTAACAGGCCCCGGGGCGCTGGAGAGGGAGTCGCGGGCTGCGCTTCTCACCTGGCGTTATCTCCTCCTCCCATCTGCCCCTCGGATTCCCGAGGCCCCACCTTTCGCGGACTTCAAACGCACCCGCCACTCGGGACCGACTTTCATGTCCCAGCCCAGCGGGCATTGTTTGCGGGACTTCACAGAGATGCTAATCCCGGGGCCGCGCTAACGGCGGCCTCCCAGGCCGACCGAGGGCACCGAGGGGTGAAGGGGTGCGCCTGCCTGGGCTGGGCCTTGGAGACCACCGAGCCGCCAGCCCTCCTGGGACGCCAGCGCCCGATACCGCCCCCACGTTCCATTTGCCCGCCTTACCCTGGAAGGCTGTGGGCAGGCGGTGCTGGTCCCAGGCTGGACACCGCCCTCGCTCAGCGACGATGAAGTAGGAGGCATCGGCCAGCCACCGACGCGACCGCGGGGGCCCAGCTGTGCCTCCTGGAGCTCACCGTGTGTGGGGGGAGAACCCTGCCCGGGACTTGCTGGGAGCCCCTTCGACCCCTGGGCGCTCCCTAACCCAGGCCTCGCTGCCTCCCCAGGGCCCCGACCCCCTTCAGGGTGTTGTCTTTTAAAGAGGACGAAGTTTACCCCGAGTTCATCCTTTTAACCCTTTAGAAACCACACTGGAGGGAGCAAGAGGGGTTTTGGGTCACAGCCCCCGCAGGGCTCCACCTCCGCAGGGACCCAGCACCGAGTGGCAATGCTTCTGACAAAAACGCCGGCGCTCCTTCCTGCAGACACAGCAGCGCAGGGCCCGAGTTTCCAGTGGCCAAGGCCAGGCCCCCTCGGATAAGAAACCGTGCAGGGGTGGGGCGGGGGTGCAAACGGAGGGGAGAGCCGCAGGGACACTGGAATGACAGAGGCCCTGGGGGATTTCTGGGGACAGGCCCCTGTAGCTAGTTCCCTGAGCGCTGAGCTCAGCTGGGAGACTCGGATGAGTTTGTCTGCAACTGACCAGCCAGCTTGGCGAGGTTCCCCCAAAGCACAGCGTTGACTCTGAGGGAAAGCCCCTCAGGGGGACTGCCTCAAATGACAGACCTTTCCGAGGAGCGGACAGGAGGACGTGTGTGTTGATGGGGAGGGGGAGCCCCTCCATTCATCGGCAGTCAGATGAAGATCACAGTAGATGCCAGCCCCTCTAAAATGGCAAACAAGGACGCCCGACTGAGGAGACTGCCGACTCAGAAACCAGCAGGGCGGTCCCTCTCCCTTGGGAGGAAAATCCCAGTGTAGGGCTTCGGTCTGAGGGGCTTGCAAGCCTCCGAGAGCCCGTGAGAAGGGCGGCCCACACAGGCCGGCCACAGGGCCGACTCCCTCCCCCACCCCCTTTAGACTCTGAATCCTCGCTCCTGGGCGCTCCCTCGCTGCTGACCTGAGGGGTGGGGCAGGTCATGGGCCACCAGGGGGGGAGCCACTTTCCTTCCACGGGGCTTGAGAAATGGCACGCGGCGGGCACTTGCGTCTGCCAGGCTGGGACCATCTAAACTGTCCCCTAGTTAAATCGTGCAGATCCGTGGTCTTTATCGCTCCTTGGCCTTGTCCATGAAGGCTGGCACGGTTCAGGAAGGAGGACACCCTTGTTTTCAGGTCTCAGTTGTCCCCACTGCCTCAGGTCCCCTGACTACCCAGCCCCTGCTTGGTGGTGGTCGCAGAAGGAGTAGGAAACGGGGACCGCCTAAGCCTTTGACACCGAAGAATCTGCATGGACTCCAGTTGTCGCCTGGACGGGACAGAGGACTCGGTCACATGGCTTTGCTGCCAACAATGCCACCCCCTGTCCATGCGGCCTGAAATCCCCAAACTTCAGGACAAAGGAGGAGCCGAGGGCAAGGACGGACAGCAAACGCACAACCCGCAGGATCTCATCCAGGGACCCACCTGCTGGAGCCGTGCAGGTGACCGGGTAGGAGGAAGGGGGAATGAGGAGGCGCAGCCTCTGAGGCGCAGCGGGAAGCGTCCAGAGAACGTCAGAATGCTGCCCCCTGTCCCCACACCTCCCCAGGGGACATCTCTGGGTTTTGCAGAAAATGAAAACTTCAGGCCCGGGGCGTGCTGCCCTTGTGTGTGCGTGCTGAGAGTGTTTTTCTTCGTGGTTGCCGTTTTTCAACGATGGACTATGGACAGGAGGGTAAGAAAAGGCTGTTCACATCTTGCTTGTTCTGTGCTCCAACTTGAAAACGCCCCTGCAGAGGGGAAGTTACTCCTGGAGCCTCTTCACACCCAGGTCAGAGGGGCCCGTGCCAGGGCCAGTGCTTCCCGCAGGGGCGTTGCCACGGACGCCAGAGGAGGGGCTCCCACGGGTGTTTGCTGGCTCTTCTGACCAGGCCGCAGCAGAGCGGCCATCGAGGAGGACGGTGGCAGACCCTGTAGGGGGCCAGAGGTGAGGCTGCCTCCTCCAGGCAGCCTGCCACTCAACCCCCTTCTCCTGGGCACGTGAGAAAAACTCATCTCTGCTGGGAAAGCAACCGAGGTCAGGAGCAGTCCTGTGTGTCTCCACCCGGGAGAACCTTCTGTTCTCTGAAGTCTGTGACCGTAGTGGACAGGAAGCTTCAGAAGGAGCCGAAGCCAATCACAGTGGCTCAGAAAAGGAGGACGATTGGACACCTTCATGGAGTTGAGGGGTCCCCCCATTCCCCACTCTCCACACCATGCCACCCTTGTTTGTTTATGGAAGATGAGTGGTTCAGAATCTATTTCTTGCTGTGATATTTCTAGCTTATGTCTTGGTTATTGTAATTCCCCCTTCTCAAGTTCCTCTGAGACCCACTTAAACTGCAAACAAAACAAGAAAACCCCACAAAACGAAAGAAATGACAAGTGTCTTAAAGTTCAGCTTCATTCCAACTTCCTTCAGATTTAGTTCATTCAGCACAGTGTAGGTCATCTGGGTATTCCTACTTTAATTTCTACTAAAATGTAATGACGCAAAGAATTTATTTTACAAGTCAAATTTTACATTGCACATTTTTATTTTAATAATCTAATGAGGTTTTTTCATATTTGTAAACAGAACTCACATAATTTATTGTATCCTTTTATAACTTTATGAGGGAGTGGCAGGAAACAGTTTTATTTAAGGGTTCACAGTTTCCGAAGTATTGCCCAGACCAGCTCGTGGCTGCGCAGGGCGCGGAGGGCTCCGGAGCGCCCCCTACGGGCCGTGTGGTTAGCGGCATCTGCTGTGGAGCCGGAGATGACGCTGCGGTTCCAGGGAGCAGACGCCTGCGGAGCTCCCCTTTATCACCGAATGACAAGGGCCGAGACGTCTGCCTTTTTCATGCCTACAGTTGCACAAGGAAAAGATTCCCAATTTTTTCATTATAAACGTCTAGGCCACAAGGGAAGCCTTTGGTCACAAATGAAGGTAAAAAATATCAGACCTCCGTGATCGCAGGAGGTGTTAAATACGATCAGATTTGGGGCATGATGATAGGAAACTCAGTGTCCTGGCTGACTCACCCTGAGCAGGGTCAGAAAGCGGATGGGTAAGACACCCTTTAACACCTGAACTGGAGGGCGCTGGGCGCAATCTAGCTCGCCATGGCCTTTGCTGCACCATCTGCACCATCTGCGTAATGGGTGGGACTCGCGGCCCTCTCCCACCAGCGGCCTGACGACGTCCCTATAACGCGAATAATTAATATTATGTCATGGGTTGTGGCAAGGAACTGAACTGGCTCTCCTGGCACTCCGGCAGGGCGCACGGCCCGGAGGAAATCCGGAGCGCAGCTCGGTTGGGAGCCGGCCCGCCATCCAGGACGTCGGGGTGCAGGGTGCACGCGGGGCCGCCAGGGGCGTCAGCCTGTGCGCTCAGAGTGAGGATATCCGTTGGAGGCAGCCTCTGATCGCCGACTCTCGAGCATTTAATAACAAACCGCAGGCCACCAATGGATCAGGATGCGGGCTAGTATTTAACAGCGCGCGGTGCCTCCTGGGAAGAGAGGACCCGAAGCACCGCCCCTGGGGCGCGGAGCGCAGTGCCCTTGGCGCTAACGGAGGCCCAGGTGCAGACGGCCCCCGAAGCCGTCATATGCAGTCGCTCTCCGGACCAAGTTGAGCGTCGGAAGGGTGCAAGGCACTGCCTTCACAGGGAATGACTTCTAAGTCATTTTAGATGATTTTATCTTACATAAAAGATCTGTTCAGGTGCTAACAAACCAACCTCAAGATTGAGGGGGAAGGCAACCAGTGCACTTTGGCCTCATGCTTCACCCCAAACTCTGCCTCCCCAGGACCCCACCCCGACCCTACGGAGTGAGTTTTGTACACCTAGAGGGCACCGGGGGCAGGCGAAGCTGGGGGTCGGGACGCGGGCTGTAGCCCAAGGACCCAGGGCTGTCACCCCGCCCCCCATCCCCTCGCCTCCGCTGTCAAGGCCCGACGTTAGTTCAAGCGCGCCCCCTGCGGGACGACGTCAGGATCGGCCCCTCGGAGCCGAGCAGCCGGTCTGCCCAGACTACGGCCGAGCGGCCCGGAGCCTGGGTCCGGGCGGAGACCAGGCCCGCGCACGCCCCAACTTCCGGTCTCTGAGCGGCCCGGGCCTCCTTTCCTCGTTTCGAGTGTAGGGGGAGCGCTTTTACTCCCACTCAGCCTTTTTTTGGTGGGGGAGAGGAGTAAACATTTTCAAGTTTAATGCGGCCCAATTATCTCGTTTGCACGACTTAAAACGTTTCTCTTTAACTCATTTTAATCTAGTAAATATGCTTCAGCAAGTAGCTAATTTCTCAGGGATGGCTTCGCCTCCACATTTGCATATAAAGCGTGTTGGTAGCCGGCCCGTCTCCGGGTGCGCGGGTCGCAGGCAGCTAGACCTCCTCCTCCGGGGGGTGCGCCTGGGTTTGTCCGGAAGGTGGAGGCCCGAGATGGGGCCCTTGGGGGCGGGGGGCGAGCGGCAGGGGGGCCTGGGCACCTGAGCACCGAGGAGGAGTCAGACCCTCCGGGTCTCCCGCCTGGGCCCCGCGCCCCCGCCCGCTCTGATCCCGGGGAGGGGGCGCCCCCCGGTGTCGAATGGGCGCGAGCGTGGCGGGGGGGGGGCGCATTTATCCCCAAGTGCGTTTATTAAATCGTGTCTGGAGATAGATGGACGTGAATACAGGAGAGGAAATCGCAGCGCTCAGTCGAGCAATCTTCTGGCTTTAAATTCCGAATAAAAGTCTCAAATATTCCCGGGTCAGGGGGCACTGTCTCATTAAAACCACTCTCGTCCTGAAACTGCAATGCAGACATTAAAGTGCAGTATTTTTCAATTAGAGCTGACGAATTCAATCAAAATTCCATAGATTAGGATGAAATGAGGCATGGGTCATTTACAGGGGAATTTAATTGCCGAGCCATTAGACAAATAGTATATTTGCCATTCCCGCGTTATCCATCATTTTCGACATCAATACCGGGGCCGCATCTCCCCGTCCCGCAGCCGCCCGGCGTCGGCTGTAAACACTGCCTTCTCTGTATCTTCTGATTATATCCGATTTCATTTAGGGCCACGGGGGATTATAAATGTTCACGCAATCAAGTTCATTAGGACTTCAAATCGCATTTCTGATTGGGATTGCTCTGCCGCTGTCCTCCGTGCGCCTTTCAAACCCCAGGACGAGGCTTTCAAAAACATCTTTTTGAATTGAAAGCTTCACATCCTTTTGTCTTCCGACGTCCCCCACCCCCCACCTCGGGCGCCTCGGGCCTCCTTCTCGGGGGAACAACCCTGAACCCCACTGTGCCAGAGCGGGGCTGGAGGAGGGTGGGGTGGACCCCCGCGGTCTCCAGGCCCCCCCACCAGGCCGAGACCCACCCCGCAACGCTGGATGGAGAACCCACCGCAGAGTGGATCCGGAGACCGGAGCCGAGCTCCGGGGGCCGGGCCCCGCGGGTTCTCGGATCGCGGCTGGGTGTCAGCCCTGCGTGTCCCGCCCCCTACCCCCGCCCGGCGTCCCGGAGTCTCGCGACCGCGGGACTCCGAGCAGCGCTCGGAACTGGCCCTGGGGACTGAGGGCGGGGACCCCCTTCGGGGCTGGCCCCTTTGACTCCAGAGACGGGGTGGGGGCGGAGCCCAGCGGAGCGATTCTCTCTTCCTATTAGCAAACCCGAGAAACAAAAGAACAGACTCTTCTGGGGCCAGCCGACAAGAAAGGCTCAAGACATCCCTTCCAGCACAGTTGAAAAATAATAGCTTAATATTAACTGCTTCTCATAAAAATAGACTTTCACAGAGATACAGTTACAAGAAGCAAACCCTCATTTTACCCTCGTCGCTGTTAGCTGCCTCAGTAATTTAATTGGAATGAAACGTGGGCAATGTGTCCTTTTTGAAGCATTTATGCATCACTTCCTAGAAATCTCATTGTGTTAACTAGGAGCCTACTGCGTTCTGTTTAGAGCCCATAATCACATTTTTATGTGTCTGTATTACGAGTTAATGTGACCTCCTGTCTTTGGCAGATTAAAAAAAATGGGCTCTTTCCATAACATCTGCATCAAACTCTGGCTTGCGGAAAGCGTGCGGAAACCCCGTTTTCCCAGGGTTCTCCAAACTTACCCACCGCTGAAGAGCAGGGGGGGAAAGAGACCGCGGACGGAAAAGTGCCCGCCGACTGAATAATTACACACCGAATTAAAACCCTGCATTAGACATAGTCGACAGCAAACGCGGCGTTCTCAATCATGTTTACTGCCTACAAATTGCATTACAAAGAAATCCACTCTTTTTATTGGAGTGATTAAGCAGGGTGTTAGGGCTGCGGCAGGGCCGTTGGGGAGATTGGATGGAGGCGGGAACCCCGCTAGCCGCAGTGCCTCGGTGAGCATGTGCGACTGGGTCAAAGACCACGTTTAACACGCAGATGAGGACCGGCTGTCATTACGGCGTCATAAAAGAGTCAACTTAAAAATAACATTAACTTGTAAACATATTGCCTATAAAACGTGCATATTTAATACAAAGGAAGTAGGCCACCCCGTAATCAATGTTTTAATTACTCAATTTCTATTAGAGCAGCACAATTCTGGACGATACGTCACGATTCTGTAGTTTCTTTATACTCTCCTCCCCCTCCCCCTGGGAGGTAAAATCTCGTGTTCTTGAACTCGGGGGTGCGCGGGTTGGTGGACGAGGCTGAGACCGTTTGCTTATGGCGCCACCTGCAGGGCTCTGTGAGAATAAGTGTCAATACCGCACTCCTCCGCTGGGCTCTAGAAATTTAACCTCGGGCTCCTTTTAGCAGTTTAATGAAATTAATATGTGTTTTAAAATAGAAAGGTGTTAGCAATTTCAAGAAAAATCCTGGATCTTGAAAAGTATTCCTACATCCCCAAATAAGGTGCGGTATTGGTCACAGTTGAGACTTCGGGGCTTCTGATGAGCCCAGGCGCACAGAGAACGTTCGTCTGAGGGTTAATTTATTCTTCACACGGCGGAGTACAAGATGCCGTGTTCCTGCTCGATCGCTGGGTCCTTGGGCAGCCCTTAAGAGAGGAGAAGCACTCGGCACGCTAACGACGCCCGCGATTGCAGTGATTAAGCTTCCCCTCCGCGCGGGGCGGCGGGGCGGGTCACGGGGCGCGCTGCTCGTTTTCCGGGCCTGTATTTTACGCTGTTTCGGTGGAGGGTTAAGTGTTCTCTGCCAGAGTTCAACAGCCTTCCCCATCCATGCGTGTCGTCACAAGGTGATCTCAGCCCCGGCTGGCGCGGTTCAGTGGATGGAGTGTCAGCCTGCAAACCAGAGGGTTGCCGGTTGGATCCCTGGTCAGGGCACGTGCCTGGGTTGCTGTCCAGGCCCCCAGTGCGGGGCGCAGGAGAGGCAACCACACACTGATGTTTCCCTTCCTCTCTCTAAGAATAGGTAAATAAAATCCTTTTTTTTAAAAAAGTGATTTCAGAGATGGGAAGTGTGACAGTTCTATACAGTTACTGAGATTAGCAAATGCTTCAGAAAGAGTCACTGGTTTTTACTTCAAAACATGCTGAATTGATGATTATCATGCAACTGAAAATTAAATGGATACAAATATGCTAAAAAGAGAGGCCCAAGGCAGTGTTCAAAATTTTAAACACCATAGGCCCCAGGGTGCCGCGTCCATGTACTGACTGCCCGCTGGCCGTCCTGCTGAGCCGGGGACAGGTCGCCCTGTCCAGAGAACAGGCAGGATGGGAAGCGGCTGGACCATGGTGGGTGGAGAACCTCGCTCCTGTATCTGGGGATTCTCTGCGGCAGAGGACTGCTAAGTTGGAGGGGACAATATTCTCTGCTATCTCTCTCTTTTTTTTTTTTACTAGAAACGACGTTTTCCCTTTTGCTATCTTCTGAATTTTGAGTCCTGTGAATGTATCCCTCAAAGCTACATTTGAAATTAAAGTAAGCAACTGAGGCCCTTATGGAATTGGGTGTGCAATACGCCCGAAGAGAAAAGTAATGACGTCCAATAGAAACCGTGAAAGAATAGAAAACATTTTTAGACCCTCTAATAACAGAAATACCAAGGTGTGTTTGTTCGCTGGGGAATGTCTTTTGGAGGGTTATCTCCACTGCCTCACTTCTCCCCGCCCTCCCACTTCCCAGCCTCTCCTCCTGCCCTCACTTCCCCGTCCCCCCAAACCCCGCCTCCTTTTTCTTTTTTTCTCTGTGGGGAAAGACGCAAGCCCCCTTAATTTCAGGACTCCCTGCTACATGCCGCACAGAGCAGACTCAGTCACCAAAACAACACATTTGTGACAGTCATTTTATTTTTTGATTAATAAAGCAAATTGCTAGCAGTAATTAAATTCTGAAAAACTAATAATGGGTCATTATTCACCAGACTTTTAGAAATATAAAGCTAACATGTTTCCAAAGTGTTCGCTTTGTTCTGGGACTCCAAAACACATTCAACCGGGATGCACTGCAGAGAAGCAGCCAGACGGCTTCCTAAGGAGGGTGGGGGCAGGGGTGGCTGGAAGATGGGGTGGGGGTCAGGCCAGCGCGTTCACCCCGGTTCTGATGACCAGCCCGCCCCGTGAGGACTGGGCGGCTCAGGGCTGTGGTTCCAATTCTTACCCTCCTTGCCCTTTGATTCATTCCCATAAACAACCCTGCTTTGCCCTACCCTGCCCTGCATTACAGCCTCTATCTGAGTATCAGGCGATTTTCTGCTAATAATAGTAAAACGATCACAATGATAGAAGGCACTGCTGACTCTGGGCGGGTTGGGTGGGGCCGATGGGGTAGGGAGGGCGTCACCCAAGCTGGGCCCAAAGGCACAGAGGCTTCCCTTTTCCAGGTGAGCGTCTCCCCACCGACTTTCCTTCCGTAACTCTTCTTCCTGCTCCGCAGAGCAGCCTGGCTCTGAAGCCCCGTCTCTAGGGGTCATCTTGGGCTCCCAACCGCCTCCAGGTGCCGCATCCCTTTCCAGGACAGAGTCATCCTCCCAGAATCCCACTGTGGTCACACTGCTCACCTGCTCTGTGGTCCTCACAGCCTGTCCGAGACGTCCAGACCCTTGGTCTGGAAACCAGGGCTCTCCCGGTCTGCACCCCTCACCCTCAGCCCTGCCTCCTTCCAGAGGCTCAAGCAGGGGACCCTCCCTCCAGAGGACAGATCACTGTCCCCCCTTCGGCCCTGTGCTGTCCTGCACCCCGGCCTTTGTCTGCATAGGAGCTGGAGGTCGGGTGAGTCCTCCATCTCGGCGGGCAGATGTGGGCGGTCAGCTGAAGGTTCTGGGGGCGCTGCCCAGTCACTCACTGCCTCTCAGACCCTCTGTGTTGAAATCTGACCATCCGCCAAGGCTCAGCCAGACCACCCCCGTCAGCTCACTGGGGTGACCTTGCCCCACGGTGGGCTTCACTCCCGGCGGGCACAACGGCCCATGCGTGTGACGTCCCCTCCCAGACTGGGACAAGGGGAGGGCATGCCCGCCCCCTCTGAAGTTGTCCCGGAAACACCTTGCGCTGGTTCAAACTGGGCAAAAACAGAGCCACCGCAGTCCTTAGGGAATGACCGTAAGGAGTCCTTGTTTTAAGATATAGTGTGGAATAGAAAACTTGAGGTCACGTAGGGCCAGCAGGGCAGGGATGGCTGCCATTGGAAAGATAGTTAATTACTCGTGGGTCCCAGGAGAGGGACACGTCTCCCCACGGGCGCCCCACGGGGGAGCACCAGGGCTGGCCAGAGGAGGGGTGTGGGCCAGAGACCGACTGTGGATTCTGTGGAAGGAACGCGAGAGGCAGGGTCGACAGGCCTGGCTGCTGCGAAGCACTCGGGCTCCGGGCCAGAGCGGCGGACCCGGCTGTCCCTGGTGCCCGGTCGTGGCGGCCAGCGTCCTGGGCATGAGCGCCCACACAAAGGGGTGGGTGGGGGTGGCAAGCTGTCCACT
>CM052541.1:2068681-2108513 GCA_028533065.1 Trachops cirrhosus | reverse complement strand
GTGCCTTTGTGTATGCGATGGGGACCGGACACCTGGACAGGTGCCTGTTCCCTTGTGAATGAAGAGCTTCTAAGTGGTGAAACCCCAGCACTTCCTTACAGCAGGTGGTGACGGGAGCTCCGGCCGCAGCGATGGGGAAGAACAGCACAGCCAGCGGTCCCCCCGCTGATGGGTGTGGGGGTGGGGGGGCGGGGGGGAAGCTGTCTGCAGCGGCTGTGTGAAAGGATCAGGGCACCGAACAGCCCTGAACAGCCAGCCCCACCTTTTGTTAAAGGGCAGGTCCGTGCGTGCGTGGAAGACCAGCCTAAACACGCACGGGCCAGCGTGCGTTAGCCTCGTCTGGTGCGCATTTCTGTTGTTTTTCGATGCCTGTGTTCTCACGTTTCCCGAAAGGAACTGGAGTTTCAGTGTGAAAGAGGCAGGACAAGGCTGTTAATAAGAACACCGCCCCCCCCACCACCACACCGGCCACAGCAGCCGCACACGGATTCTAAGAGGTTAGCCCGGCTTCCGGGAGCCCAGAATGCTCTCAAAGTCCCTGCCCTGAGCCGCTCGGGTGCCAGTGGCGATCTCGGGAACGGGTCCGGACAGCGCCATGAGAAGGCGAGTCTGGGGGAAGGAAGGGGTGGGCGGGGGGAGCTCGGTGACGAGCAGACCGATGGACGGACAGACAGCAACAGTGTCGGGCGCCTCCTGGGCCCGACCTCGTGTGTGTCACCGTCTCCAGTGGAAGAAGAAACAGGTGACCCAGCCGGGCCGAGCCCTCTCCTCCCAGGGCAGACTCTGCCCGGCCTCCCGCCTCCCTGGGAGGCAGGCAAGCCAGGGAGGCCTGGAGCTGTGGCCGGACGGTCGCTGCCAGGGACCAAGGGTAGACCCCCATCTGAGGATGTCAGAACAACTCCTGACCCACATCTTCGACAGTGACCGAGGCCACGGGGCACAGGGTGACACTGCACAGAAAAAGGAGCTTGAGCGCAGGAAGGAGTGGGTGGAGAGCAGCCATCGAGGCTGTCGGATCCCTGTCTTTTGAGCTTATTTCTGCACGTGCTCTCGCCCGCACTCCAGCTTCCTCCAGGTGCAGAGGGTCTGAGGGACGCCTCAGCCTGGGCTGACCTATCCCCACGTCCGCCCCCACCCTCTCCCCCCCCCCCCCGCCAAGCCTCCCTGCTCGGGGCTCCTTCCCCCACCCCCCCAGCCCATTCACACAGACCCTGGAACCTGGTGCTCTTCACGCTCTGGCCCTGGGCTGGGAGCGCGCTGCTTCCCGGCCACTTGGTCTCGTTATGAATTTACTTTTAAATGTTATCATTAGTTCTTGCACCAAATCTGCATCGCAGGCGGACTCTTACAGGTGGGGAAATTGAGGCTTAACAGACCAGCGACTCGCGTGTGGCCCCAGAGCCAGGATGTGGCAAAGCCGGCTCGTCTCGGACGGCTGCCTGCCGCGTTCTCAGCCCCGCCACTGGCTGCGGGCTGTCCCCGTGGCGCCGTTCGTGAAGCCCCTTGGACGAGCCAGGCGCGGACCCAGGCATTTTCCACACGCCACCTGTGAACGTCCCGCTCACGCGTGCCTTCGTTCGGCCGAGAACGCTGACTGTGCTCCGTCCACACAGCCACGGCCTTTCAGCCCGGGGAGAAGCGTTTCTCCTGAGTCCTCCACAGGAAGTTCCAGACGGACTGGCCCACAGGACCCCGGGGAGCGTGGGCCGTGCTGTGGGGCAGGCAGCACCGGTGACAGTGGCCCGCCGGCGGCCCTGCGTGACCCCTTTCCTTCTCCCCAGCGTTCAGGGAGGATTCAGTTTTCGAGGTTTGCGCAGCAGTCCCAAGGGTAGGGACCCGGGAGGTGACGGTGGCGGTACAGCCAGAACACCTGCTGGGGGGACCCCAGTGACCACCGGGCAGCAGCCCGGTTCCACAGCCCCCCACGGGTGGCACGGAGAGGGCAGTCCACAGCGCTGACGCGGAACGGTTCAAAATACGGACACGTTCGGGGGAGCTCACTTAACCTTTTTGGGGAGGCGGGCACACTCGCACGTGCTTTGTCAGATTTCCTGGCATCTGTCCCGCTGCCGAGGCCTTGGACCCTCGGACTGCCCTGCGCTGCCCCGGTCACGTGACTGCTGCCCGGATCCCTCCGACACATGGACCACGAGTCCCGCGAGAGCGATGGCTGCCAGGAACCGTCTCGTCAGGTCACCACGGCCTCTATGTGTCCTCCTGGGGGTTGACGTGGAGGCAGGCAGCTCAGCCATGGTGGGGGGCAGAATAGCCGTCTGGACACTGGGCAAGTGCCAGCCTGTGGGGGCAGGGACATGGACGAGAGACCTGGGAGGGAGACACAGCCTCGATTTCTAACGAAGGCCAGGGAAGCTCCCTCCTGAGCACGTCGCCAGCTGGCTCTGAGGAGGGACGGGGAAGCCACTGCCCGGGGACTTTGATGCAGGAGCTGTCCCCCTTTACTCCCCTGGACCTTCTGCTGGGCCTCTGCCTTGGGGACCCGCCACCCACCCCTTTCTGTTCTGTATTTTTCTCTCTCCCTTCCCCCCGGGGAGCTAAGCTCTGAGACTGTCGAGCGTTAACGTTCGCAGCTGAGATGGCCGATGCAAACGGACTCATCCTTCAGAGTGGAGGGGAGGCTGGCAGAGCAACCG
Source organism: Trachops cirrhosus (assembly GCA_028533065.1). NCBI lineage: Eukaryota > Metazoa > Chordata > Mammalia > Chiroptera > Phyllostomidae > Trachops > Trachops cirrhosus. The sequence continues at coordinate 2,105,862 of CM052541.1, read as the reverse complement.
GCCGGTCCTTTCCGTCCTGACCCTGTCCTGAGCGCGGGCTGCCCCTGAAGTATTTTCTGAGGTGGCGCATGGTGGTGGCTGGTGACATTCTGGGCGCATTCTCCCCGGATTGCAAATGGAGCCCTGTGTTCTGGTGAACTGAGAGCTGACTTAGGCAGCAAACTTTGAGAAGTCAGCTCCACTGTTTGCCCTGCGTGCCCGGGAAGTAGCCTCTGACTCTCTGGAAGCTTCTTGAAACAGAAATGGGCGCCCTTTCTCCCCTCCCCTGGCCCGGATACAGCGGGCCAAGAGGAAGACTGGAGCCAGCAGGGCCGAGAGGGGAGAAGAACCGGGAACAGGGAGGGGGTGGGGGTGCCTTGAGGGACAGCTCTGCACTGGCCGGGAGCAGTTTTGTGTCTGCGTTTATGCACTTCTTGCACTGAGGCGGGTTTTGCACACACATGAGTGCACGGGCCTTAACAGTCCGGTCGCGTGGATTTCTACAGAGGGACACATCTGTGTAGCAAGTCGAGACGCAGCACACGCGTGTTTCCGTCTCTCCACGAAGTCCCCTCGTGGTTGCCACCAGTCCGTCATTGCCACACGGGCAGCCGCCATCCTGAGTTCCCTCACCGTGGTTTAGTGTTGTCTTGTCTAGAACTTTCTACGTTCTGTGGCCTCTTGCGTCCGACATAACGCCTGACATTCATCCAAACCGTTGCTTACACCAGTGACCCATCGTTTTTTGTGTCTGAGTGTCTTTCACTGTACGGAGAGGCCACAGTTTCAAAATTCACTCTCCTGTGGGTGTTGGTGGGCGTCTGGGTGCTTCCTTTTTTGGCTCTTATGAATAGAGCTGCTGTGAACATTTTTGAATCAGTCTTGTGGGCGTATGTTCGCTTTTCTCTGGGTAAAAAGGTGAAACCGCTGGTAGGCGTATCCTGAACGCGAAAAGGACCCGCCGAACCGTTTTCCAGAGCGACGCGCCGTGCGTGCCCCCCGCAGCAGCGTGGCCCCCGTTTGCTCACGGCCGTTGGTCTGCCTTCCCCGCGCGTCCGATCAGGGTCTCGCCCAGCCGGTGAAGGCTTGACTGGACCTGGGTCACTTCTCTTAACTCCCCCCGCGCACGGCAGGGATTCGAACGGGCCTCGGCAAGTGACCAGAAGGCTGAGCCACCTGCCCGGGACGCTGGGGAGGGGCAGGAAGGGGACGAGCCTGGGGCGGACCGTGTTTGAAGGGTGCGGGTTAGGCGTGGGCCGAGGTGCGGCCTGACTGCACTCAGACGACGAGGTTAACGACGGATCGTTCGGGGTCTCGCTCTCTGGTGACCTTTGACCTTTGCTCCTGGGTCTGACCTGTCCTCCGTGTCCCACCTCACTGGCAAAACATGGGCCCTCCCGAAGCCTCAGTTTTCTCATCTGCTGACTGGGCGCACGCACACAACGTAGGCCTGCTGGGAGGGGCCGGGCACGAAAGGCCCTCGTGGGGGCTCAGGGAAGCCGCGTCCCGTGTTCGCCGTGTGGAGTGCGCGCTTGTTCGCCCAGATTTTTGAGGGAAAAATAAGGATGCGCATGACACGCGGGTAGTACTCATTCTGTATCTGTATAAAGGTTTTTAATTCTTTTATTTATGCTTATGGGTTAAAAGTGTCACTCTGGAAAGCAATAACGATATCCCTGTGCAAAATAATACCCTGGACTTCGATCATCGGTTTTGTCCCTAAGTACAAATAAATAAAAAGCTGAATTGAAAAATTAAAATGGAAGATTTTCCTCCTGGAAGTTTGAGCCAAAACGTGGGTGGGCAGTATACAGGGCAGAATGCGGACATCGAGGCCCCAAGGCACAGCCCCTCCCTCACACCGCGCCCCTCGGTGCCCCGAGGTGCCTCGGGCTCCCCCTGCGCCCGGCCCTGCGTTCTGGCCTCTGCTGCAACGGGCAGCCGCTCACTCGCCTGGGAGGCGGGAGAGCAGACGGCGAGTCAGGTGCCTTCCAGCACCGTGAGCCTGTCGCCTCGGGCAGGTGAGCTTCCCGATTCCAGGGGGGCCTCCCGGGGCGGGAGGGCTCTCAGTGGCTACTCCCACTCGCCCGGCCTCCCCTCGACCTTCTTGCTCGGGAAAGCAGCCCTCGCTTTCTCTCTGCCCAGGCGTCCACCCGCCGGGTCTGAACTGGACAAGACCTGCCCAGCGACCTTCTCCCTCAGTGGTCTTCTCCCCCAAGATGGCCCAGCGCTGGCTGGAGGCTTATTTTTCACCCACCGGAACGGACACAGCGGGGACAGAAACGTAAACTCACAAGCTGCGTGCTAACGCGTCTGCGGGGGAAGCAGGCCCTCCTCGCTTCTGCTTAAATCAAGACAGCTTCAGCCGAGAGGAAGCATTGACACTCGACTAATTCTTTTCTCATTTTAATCATCTCAGAATTTGAAAAAAGGTCGAGGAGAGCACTCCGGTAATGCACAGGGCGAGGCTGGCAGGCAGGCTACTGGCGCGGAGAGAGTAACTTTCCCTGAACTTTTCTTTCGGGGAAAATCTCTTCAAAAGGCTCCTAGATTAAAGCACGGATGTTCCTTTTTATGGGTTGGATTCTGAATTCTGAAGCTGGCGGGTTGGAAGGAAGCACAGACAATTTTTTTTAGTCCCAGGAACTCAGAGACTCAAAGGTTTGAAAGCCCTCTGCCCACGGAGATTTGCTGGCTGAAAGGGCTTCGGCAGGACCGGGGCCCGAGGAGTGGGCACCGCTGTCATCAAGGATAAGAAAATGAAATGGCTCTGCGTGGAGGTCAAGCACCCTCTCTCCACTGAAAGGTTAAAAAAAATTAAGGATGACCTAAAATCTGGGTATGAAAAGATTCTAGAGAAAGCAGCTCTTTCTTGTCAAAGTGATGATGTCCCTACGAGGGGAAGCCAGGCCTCCTCAGAGACTCCCTTAGGGGGACTCTTTAAGCTGAAATGCGCTGGTCAAAACCTCCAGCCCTTCCTGACATCTATTAGCTTCTTAGTCTTCGAGGCACTCGGCCGCGGGGAGGCGGGCGTGTGACGGGGCATCTGGAGGCGTCCCCCACTGTCATCACGGAGAGCAGAGGGAGTCTGGGTGGGTCACCGCACCGTCCTGCCCGAACTTCTGGTGTATCCGTCACATCGGAAACTTTCCCCCAATAGCCGGGGTTTAAATGAGTCAAGACTGTCAAATTAAATTGATGGGCAGGAAGATTCACATGGAGAGACGCTAGACACAGGAGAGAAAGTGACAAGGAAAAGAAGAAAGAGGAGGAGGAAGAGGAGAGGGACTCTTCAGAGCCTTGCTGCACACAGGGACCTTTCTAAAGTCCTTATTAAACAATACCCTGGACCTGCATGATTTTCACAAAACCAGCCGCGGCAAGGACTCAGCCTGTACCGCGCGATACGTAAGCGGTGTGGCGCTGATGGTGTGTGTGCCCCACAGCGTCGCGCGGCGAGGCCCCAGTGCGGCGTGTGGGCCTGCGCCTGAGCCGTTGTCGGGATTCGCGGTGTCCGCACCGCGGCCCAGGGCCTGGCGTTCTCATTCCCCAGCAAACAGGCATCTTTTCTAACACGGCTGGAGCTCAAGGTGCGAAGCAAACTTGCTTTCTGAGACTTTGTGTTTTTAAGTTAGGTCAGCTGTACTGAGGAGTCTCGAAGATAATGCGGACAGTTCCCAAACACGCTTTACCCCGCCTACCCTGAGTTCACCTCTCACAAAGTTCCGGCACATTTGTCGGAGTTCAGGACTTCACATTGCCCGGTTCCGTGAGCGGAGCGAGGCCAGGATTGCTCCCGGGCCGCGGCCGTCAGCACGATGTGGTGCTGGTGGCAAAACAGACACCTTTGTCAGTGAGGCAGAACCAGGGAGGGATGGCTCCACCATGGGCCCTGGTGATGTCGCACGTGTCCCCGGAGGCCCCGGGACAAAGCCTGACCCACTGCTGATCCGGGTCTGGGTGGAACGCCCTGTGACCCCCCGCCCCCAGCTGGAGGGGAGGCGTGTCCCGGGAGGCTCTCTGGAGACACTTTGTCATCGCCTGCTGGGCCCCCCGAGGTGGGAGACTTCCTGCCTTGCCCCCTCAGAACACAGCTGCGGACTATAAAACCTATAAAACCGCTCCGCTGAAGCCGAGATTGGGCTGCTTAGCAACGGGCCGCTACAACTCGCATTGTCACCAACTGCTCCCTTTTGTTTAGGTGCTGTCCTTTGTGGAGTGCGGGACGAGGACCGCGAGGAACTGGCACCTTCGGCTCGTCTTCTCTTCGCTGTTTGTGTGAGGGACGGCCGGTCCGGATCGAACCCCGGACTGTCCGCCTGTGCACCTGGCAAGGCCCAGAAACGAACCCACAGGTGCAGTCGGCTGATCTTCGCCCCGGGCGCACAGTCCACGCAGCGGAGAAAGGAGAGGCTTTTTGACAAATGGCGCGGGACCCACTGAATATCCACGTGCAAAAAACAAAAAAGCTTCAATCCATACTTCACACCGTGTTCAGAAATTGACTCATAACGGCTCATAGACGTAAATGTAAAATATAAAATTATTAAATTTATAGAGGAAGGCGTAGGAGAAAAATCTCTGCGGCCTGGGATAGGCAGAGAGTTTTCTAGCTACAGTAGCCCGACATAACCCCTGAAGGAAAAGAATTGATAAACTGGGTGCCACCAACATTAAGAATTTCTGTGCTTCAAAAGACCCTTGTGAGAGAAGAAACTGGAATGCAGAGGCCGGAGATCACGTTCCCAAATCACATGTCTGGGGGGGACTTGTATTCAAAGTTACAAAAGAAATCTCAAAATGTAAGAACGAAACAGACAGCCCCGTTTTTAAATGGGCACAAGATTTGAACAGGCACACCACTGAAGAAGATATGGGGGTGGCAGGTAAATCCACGCAGAGAAGCTCAGCATCACTCGTTGCTAGGGAAACGCAGATGGAGCCTCCAGACCTACAGAATGTCTAGGGTTAAAGAGTGGCCAGACCGAGCACTGGTGAGGATGGAAATGGTCACGGGGTGGGGGGGGGAGGGCAGGTTGGAGCCCACCCACTCTCCTTCTGACACTGTTCTCCACGTGTGGAGTCTGACTAACGTGTAGCTTGTAGACAAACCCTAGGAACTAACTTCAAAAGATACAGACCCCGACCTTCAAGCATCCCAGCACCTGGAAACCTGCTGACCTTCGACCACGGAGCGAGGATGACATGAAGCCGGGACGACTAAACCCGGACGACGCGCACCCGACCGTCCCTGTCCTATCGGAATGGGCCGTGCTCGTCTGCACGGGGAGAACTTGGCAGCCCCTCCCTCCTTACAAACACCCCTGCCTCCTCTGAGAGGGGGAGATGGGCTCTGAGCCCTGAGTCCCCATCTTCCAGGAGATGGGCTCTGAGCCCTGAGTCCCCATCTTCCAGGAGATGGGCTCTGAGCCCTGAGTCCCCATCTTCCAGGAGATGGGCTCTGAGCCCTGAGTCCCCATCTTCCAGGTGGGCGGCACCCGAGAATAAACCACGTTCCTTTACGTCAGCACCTGCCTCTCCAGTACTGGCTTTCTCAGCAGTGGGCAGCTGGACCTGCATTTGGTTACAGGGATGAGACGCAACCGGACCTCCTGCATCGCCAGTGGGCCCGCACAATGGCACAGCGACTGGGGACACCAGTGTGGCAGTTTCTCAAAAGGCTATCTTTCTGTCACACCCTATGACCCAGCCCTCCAGACCCGGGTACTCACCCGGGAGAAAGGAAAGCAGGCACCCACACAAAGCCCGGAGCACAGGGGTTCACCGCAGCTGTACGGTGACAGCCGGACGCTGGGAACAGGCTGCAGCCTCTCCGCACAGGAAGGGAGGGACACCACACAGTGGCAGCCGGCAGCGAGTTATGGACACACACAACAATAGGACGGCTCTCAAAGTGACATTGGGGAGGGAATGGCGCCAGGTGAAAAAGAGCACGTTCCACTTATATTGGGTTCTAGCCAGTTCAGACTAAACGATAGCGCCAGAAGCGGATGGGTGCCACAGCGGAGGAGGGGCGGGGAGGCAACAACGAGGCCCGGGACCCTTTTGATGGCGATGGTGAGGTCACTCTCTCGATTGTAGGGATGGTTTCCAGAGTGCACAGACTCATCAGATCCCCTGCTTCAAACATGGGCAGCGAATTGCACGTGGTTACACCAGTAAAGCTGTCCCTGAACAAGTAACTGGCACAACACTGCTTCTGTCGGTCACTCTCCGGCTCCCGGTGGCCGGCCGGCCTGCCTCTCCGAGTCCCCACCCTGAACTCAGGTGACATCAGTAGGTGGGGCCTCCCCTGGTCACCAGGAGCACCAGTAGCCTGCCTGCACTCAGATGGTGATTTTATTCAATTCTCAGTCCAGAGATGGAAGGCCGAGAAATTACAGCCCGGGGGCAGGGACCAGAACGTTTTGAGTAAGAGAAATGTCAAGATGACACACTGCAAGCCAAGACATGGGACATAAATCCTCTGCGTTGACACGGGGCCCCGCAGCCTCTCCCGGGCCCACTGGACCCCACAGGGACAGACACGCTGAAGGACGAACACAGGCTGGATGGGGCGGCTGCGCCCCCTCCCGAACAGCGGCACCCGCGCGGGCAGGGGGCTGGGGCCACGGCGCCCAAAAACTCCGAAAAAGGCCGCGCCCAGCGCAGCTTCCTAGTGGGACTCCGAAGCCCCGCCCGAGGAGCTAGCCATTTGTGTCACACTGTGACAATTATTCTGCATAAAATTATCATTAAAAACTCTAATTTTTCAGCCTCCAACCCCGCCAGTGGCCTTTTAGCACTCTTCAGCACGCGTCTGCGGGCCTGATCAGCCCGCTCATTAGCTCGGTGTGGCGCCGCCCCCGGTGCTCGCAATCAAGGCTAATTACACCCCCGGGAAGGGCGGGGGGCGGGGACCACTGGTCGTGGGGGCGGGGACGGAGGCGGAGGGGCGTGGCCAGCTGGGGAGCATTGGCCTTGGCAACGGTCCGGGTGGATGCCTGGTCCGGGGTCTGGGTGGCGTCAGGGCGCGGGAATTGTCAGCGGTCCGGTCCCGGGCAGGCTCCAGGGTCCCTCGGGCGGAGGGGCGTGGCGGGGTCAGGCGGCCTGCCGGCCCGGGCAGCGGGCAGCGTCACTTACCCGAGCGAGGCAGCCGTGCGGCAGAGGTGCAGGGGCGCCAGGCCCTCGGCGCTGAGCAGGTCGGGGTCGGCGCGGTGCCGCAGCAGCCGCTCTGCGCAGGCCGTGTGGCCTCCCAGGCAGGCCTCGTGCAGGGGCCCACGCCCGCCGGGGCTGGCGTCCGGGTCGGCGCCCCGGCCGAGCAGGTGGCCCACGCAGGCCTCGTGGCCTCGGGCTGCGGCAATGCACAGGGGCGTGGTGAGCTCACGCTTGTACTCCAGGGTCCAGAGACCTGGGGGTGGGGGTGGGGAGGTAAGGTGAGTAGGGGACACTGTTGTGGGGCATGTCCCTGAGGGCTGAAATAGGGTGAAACCATCTCTAAAAAGCAGGTACTTGATGAGCATGTGGGGAGATACTCAAAGACCCCGAGGGCTGGGACAGAGAAAGCAGAGAGATCCAGGAGGACACAGGAAGGAGGGAGGAGGGAGCGGGGTTCCGCGGGCAGCTGGGAGAGAGAGGGGAAAGACAACCGCAGAGAGGGGCAGAGAGCTATCAAGGGCAAACGGAAGTGAGGGAAAGGGGAGACAGGGCGCCCACACCCGGAACAGAGCTCAGGGATGCTGGGGTGGAGACAGAGATGGGGACAGAGATCTCGGCAAAGAAATAAAGAGACTGGAGGGGCCAAAACGGAGCCAGAGGGAAGGGGGGTGTATTATTGAGAAGCAGAGGGCTTTGCCAAATGTGGGGGTGACTGGGACCTCAGGGGCCATCCGAGGCACTAAAAGCTGGCAGAGCGGGGTGGGGGGGGGAGGACCTCACTGTGGAATGCACACTTTCCAGGCTCTGAACGGGGGCAGCTCAAGGGAGGAGAGTCCACTGCCGGCTGCGGATTTTTCTGGAATCCAGCTCTCTCTCATCTCGCCCCAAACAGACCCTTCATCATTAAGAGGAGAAGGCACCAGACAAAACAGACCGACCCACGGCGCCGATGCCGCTCGAGCAGAGCACGCAGAAAGTTGCGCCCCCTTGGAAGGGGCCGCGTCAGAAGCCCGCTTTGATGCGGCGGGCCACATCCAGCCCAGCGCTGGTTTGTTTCTTTGCGCTTTTTAGGGGTTTTGTGTGCGTGCGTGTGTATGGATTGCTTGTTCTTGCAGGATGAATGGAGCAGGTGCCGTGCATTCCACTTCTCTGAAAACTTTGGGCTTTCAAAAGGCCCGTGGAAGGTTGTTAGCGGGCCGGAGCGCTCGTGGAAATGGGGGGACGCGGTCCCTGGCGGATACACTTCAAGGGACAGGAATTCACACAGCAGAGCCGCCTTGTGGTAACAACGGAAGAATCGATACTGTGTCTGTAATGAGCTGCCGAGGAGGCCCTTTCCACAGGCCACCTCCTTCCCGGGACCCACGCTGCGCGGCTTTGAAAGACCACTCATTATCACCTCGCTGCAGACTCCGGCCTGCCCGCGTCCCCGGGGCCCGGGCTGCGGGCTGTTGCGTGCTCCGTGGGGCAGTGTGGGCGGTGGTGGCCTGACGCCCAGGGGACAGGGGGCCTGCACGGGTTTGGCCTGCGTTCCCGGGGAGGACAGTGCCTGATGTGGAGCCGGGAGCACGGAGCTGGTTCCTGACGACAACAGTGACCTGCATTCCCGCAGGGTCAGCTCCTGGTTCTCGATTCTGCTCATTTTCCTGCGACAGAAGCCCACCTACTGGGGAGCGAGGAAAGGGGCGCCCCATTCTCTGGAGCATGCCAAGTCCCCAGCCCGACTCACACCCCTAGTAGCTGGTCCCCTGCCCTGGCCCCCAAGCCTTCCCGTGCGCTGACAGGTCAGTGGGAAGATGGCTCAGACCTAGGTTAGGGACAGCTCGCTTGTCCGGACCCTAGGGCACAGGTGGCAAACCCTAGGCCTGGGGGCCGAGTCCGGCCCTCCACTTTGTTTTATCCGGCCCGGCACCTTGTTTCTACCCAGCGGCAGCGCCGAGCTCCTTGCCCCTAGTTAAGGAGCAGTTACATTTATATGATCCTAAAATTACATCCGGCCCTTTGAAGGCAACCGTGAGGCTGATGTGGCCCCTGGTGAACATGAGTTTGATGCCCCTGCCCTAGGAGATGGTGCCCAGCGTCCTGCCTTCCAGAGAACCCGGGTTCTGAGATGGTTCTCGGGATCAGAAAGCCTGAATCATCTTCTATAATTCCCACCCCCACAAGGCAGAAGGGCTTTGCTAAATATGGGGGTGACTCGGGACTCGGGTGCCGCCAGGAGGAACACGGATGTGGGCTTCTCCCACGTGGCAGGTCCTGCTGAACTCCTCCTCCACGCCAGCACTCTCCTTGGGCTCGAGCTGGGTGGGGCCAGCATTGCACCAGGGATGCTGGGCCAAGGGGCCGGCCATCGAAACCCTGCCGGTGGCCCCCCACCCCTCTGGAGTTGGCCACCAGGAAGTCATCACATGTGGTCATGTGTGCTGCTGGGCCAGCCTTGGGGGAGGATCGGTGGCTGGGCGGGGAGGGTGGGAGTCCAGCAGCCCTGAGCGTGGCCCCATGGTCTGCCCCGTCTTCCCAGCCTCCACGGGGCTGCGGGGCAGTGCCAGCTCTCCGCTGCCCCTTCCCTGGGACGGCTCATTCTCCCCCCGTGGGTGCCCCCAGCTTCCTGTAGCACAGCTGCACGGGGGTAACTCAGCAGCTCCTCAGGGAGGAAGGATGCAGGAGGGAAAAGGAAGGAGGGGCGGGTTCAGGGCACTTGAAGTTGCCACATTTGAGCATGCAAGTGTTCAGGGCTGGGCGCCATGACTTAAACAAGTAAACACTAATCAAGCATTCCAACAGTTGGCATCCTTGATTGACCTGCCACCGAGCGCGGGGGGAATGTGTGTGCCCTGTCTGGACCGGGTGGAGGAGGGGAGGCCCAGGATGGCTCTGGGACGCCCTCGGCCAGGAGGTGGCACAGCCAGACAGGAGCGCATCTGCCTCCCCACAGCCCCGGCCACTCACGGGCGCTGCTGTGACCATGTTGCAGTTTTTCTCCCACGTGAGGTGCAAGCAGGGTTGTGTCAGCACTTCGGAAGCCGGCCTTCCTCATCCTTTGCCAGAGCTCATGGGTCGGGGACACGGGACACCGACCGTCAGCCCACGGACCACAGAGTCTCAGATCCTCCTGGTCTGGCAGAGCCGCTGTGGTTCCGACACATGACCCCCCGGTGAGTGTGTGGCATCTGGGCAAGGAGGGCGAAGTGTGCCCAGGGCGGAGTGCCAGCCAAGACAGCCGCTGCAGCCTGGGGGCCAGCAAGCCGGCTGCTCCCCGCCCGGTGAGGGGGCAGCTCCCGCACGGGGGTCTTCAGGCAGCAAGCAGGCGCCCAGGCGCACTCATGGGGACCTCCGGTTCCTTCTCTCCTGCTCCCCGCCCCGGGCTCCCCTCCCTTCCAGGAGCACGTGCTGGGAGCTCGCCCTCTGTTGACCTGGCTGTGGCCCAGCACCCCGCTGTTCACGGATTCACAGGAGGACCTCGCAGAGCCCAACGCCAGGGGCCAGCCCCACGCCCTCGGAGGAGGGCGCTCCTCCTCCGCCTCCCAGCACTGGCTGAGAGGCACCGGACCAGCATCGGGAGGGCGCTTCTCCCCGACGCCTCGGCCTTTTCCACTGGGCCCTCTCGCATCCCGTCACCTAACACCTGGGCCTTAGCCCTCCTGCCCACCCGATGCCCGTTGTGGCCCCCTGCGCTCACAGGTGTTAGATGCAGCCCCCACGACAGCGGCCCACCCGCGCGGGGCTCTGCCTTCACAGGGTCGCGTGGCTTCCACGGAGCAGGGCTACCTGACAGGCCAAACGTGGCCGGGGCGCTCCCCTGCCACTCCATCTCCTCCTCCCTGAGCTCCAGCACCACGTTGGCGCCCTGGAAGAGCCGGTCGGCGAGGGGGGCCAGACGGCGCAGGTCTCCCGCGAGCAGGGCTGCGTGGAACTCGAGCACCAGGGACGCGTCTGCCGCGTGAGGCCCTTTGTCCACCCTCCCCAAGATCCGAAGCTTCCCTCCGACCGGCTCTGGCCACCTCTCCATGGCAGTGCCGCTGACCCGGCAGGGCTCTCCGGGAGGGGACAGATGTCTCATGGAGGGTGAGCTGTTTCCATTGTCACTGCTCCATTGTCATCCAGCTGGGGCTCGGGGCGGGTGTATTTATAACTGCTGTGGGCTCCGGGGTGATAATGGTTACTGGACACGACCAGTGTCACGTGGCTGCTGAGACGCCAGAGGGCTCAGCCACCCCCTCCTGACCCTGCAGGGGTGTGCCAGGGCGTCCGCAGCTCTAAGGAGACAAACAGCACAAGCAACACAAGAAGGAACAAATCGCACAAGCACCAACGGTTTCGCCTGCTCACAACTGGGATCGCACTTTTGCCCAGGGCTGTGCAGACGTGAGCTGCACGGACAGACGCACCTGTGCGTCTCCGGAACAGCTCTCTGCACAAGGGCAGGCACCCTGAAGGGGGCGGCCCGTCTGTGTCCTGCTTGGTGGGGTGTCTTCTTGCTTCTGTCCCTTCACAGTGAGTGGATGTGCATCCTGAGGGCTGCGTCAGCTCTGAGGATGTATGAGCGAGGCCCCGCTGGAGGCCACGAGTGACACTCTGCACGAGGGTCCCCGGGGGGACAGAGGCCCCACAGGGCAGGCTAGGGGCTCGCAAGAGCATCCTCTGGGGCTCGTGGTGCATCACTGGGGCTCCAGTGACTGAGGACTGCCCCCCAAACGCACGTGTCTTGCCGAAGGTGAGAAATGCCCCAGGAGAACAATGGTACGAGCCCTGCATTAATGATTCACTTGCTCCAGTTCAGTACGGGGCTTTATCTTGTAGTCTAAAAATGGGTGAGGTCACTTTTTCCTATAATACAGATAACACACGCTTCTTCTACCCTTTTTGCCATTCTTGTTTTTCTCCCACTAGGGAGTTGGAAGGGGCCAGCGTAGCTGGGCCATGCAATCCTTTGCCCGGTCCATGTGCGTTACGATGAAACAGCATGTGACCGGAAGCCGGCGTGGGGCACAGGCCCAGGAGAGTGACAGAAACTCCGGTGGAGGTGTGAAGGACAGTAGCCACTGCCCATCAGCGCCAGCCTCAGACATGGGGCCCTAGGGACCCTGTTGCCACGTGGTGTTAAAATCAGACAAACGGAGACGCAGGAGAAAGGCTCTAAGCCCAGGAACTGGGCTCGTGGGCGGTGCCTCCTTCGTCACAGCTGAACCTCTTCAGCCCCCTCTTTTTCCGTGTCCCTCTCTCTCAAGCCCCTCCATGTCCAAAGCCTGTGACTTGCCCTCTTCTCTCTGAGGCCCCTCGGCCAGAGCAGGTGCCCCGTGTCGGGTGCTCTACCGCACAGGTGGCAGACACCAGGCCTGTGGGCCGAATCCGGCCCGCCACCTTGTTTCACCCGGCCCGGCTCCTTGTTTCTGCCCGGCAGCAGTGAGGGCAAAATCAACAACATCAACAGGAACAGCAGGGAATCTCCCAAAGGCCCGCCCTGTGCCTGGCTCGCCGCTGGGTGTGGTGGACACCAGGGCGGCGGAGAGCGCACCGGCCATGCCCGCGGGGAGCAGGCAGGTGCGGGCGGAGAGTGAGGGACGGAGACCCCACGCAGGCCCTTGTAGTCGATGTCCCCTGCGGCGAGGTCCCCTGCTCTTCCCTTCACTGACACACTCTGCATGTGCTCCGCCCACTCCGGGAGCAGGACTCGTCCTGCGGGTGGGTCGTGTCTCTGAGCGTCGCCCTTCTGCCGCGGGGTCTGCCCCGGACTGTTCGTAGGCGCGTTCCTGAAGGACCGGTCCGTGCACAGCCGCGCCTGCCCCGGCCTGACCCTCCCGCCTCGCTGCAAACCGCAGGTGTCTTTTGTATCCAGTGTGTTTTGTCCTGGGTTATTTTTAAAAGGGGCGGGACACAGGGGACAGTCCAGAAACGAGAGCCATTCCACCCGCGTTCGTTGCTAAATTTAGCTTTCCAAGCATTGCGTTTGTCAGCAGCGCCCTAAGTTTCCGACTTGACTCCGGTGGGCAGGGAGTAGAAGTCGGAAAGACTCCGTTGTTTGTAAAAGCTTTAAAAACAGCGCAGGGCAGACAGCGTTGGTCCCACACGGACACGCGGGTCACTTCTGGAGTGTGGTAAAGGCATCTTTTTTAAAGCCTCACCTGAGGACATGCTGATTGATTTTAGAGAAAAGGGGAGGGAGGGGGAGAGAGAGGGAGAGAAACCTTGATGTGAGAGACATCGATCGGTTGCCTCTCGCACATGCCCCCACCTGGAATTGAACCTATGTGCCTTGAGTGGGAATCGAACCTGTGACCTTCTGGTTTGTGTACGGAGTGATGCTCCGACCAACTCAGCCACACTGGCCAGGGAGGTTTCCTTTTTTTTTTAAGAACAAGCAAAGCTATGTGCATGACTATTGTGTTAAAAAACAAAACAAGCTAAAAACCAAACAACAACAACCCTGCCCCACAAATACCTGAAAACCGATCCATTTGTTCATCTATTTGTTCAATGTTTATGGACTATTTCGTTGTAAGGCGTGGTTTTAGGATTCCCAGACAAGAAGTGCAGCACGCCTGCCCTCGGGGATCACACAGGGAGAAACACTGACCAGAGGACCCCAAGCACGGAGTTCTTTTGTCTTCCTTCCCACCAGCCGAACGAGGTCCTCTCGTTTCGGGCGAGCCGCACCGGCCCCTCCCCACGCTCTGGGCTGGGCTCCTTGCCCGCCGCACACCAATCCTGCCCCCCACACCAATCCTGCCCCCCACACCCTGCTCGGCTCCAGCCAGTTTTTCCTCGTTTTTATACTCCGCATCCTTCTGAGCTCAGTTAGAGCTAATCCCGTTGGTGGGTGACGTGGAGCAGGACACGGTCAAGATCGCAAAAGTTCTCAAGAGGCCAGAGCGAGGGGCCGATTCCAGCACTGCCCAGGCCAGCGCGAAACCCCAGGCACGTGGGAGCCCGTGGTCCTTGTGAATCATGGGGCCGGAGCGGCCGCCTGCTGCTGGCGGCTGCCCCATTTCTGGCACCTGAGGTTTCTGTTTCTTTTTCTTGTTTTTCAGCCCAGAGAGGTTAGCTGGGCTCTGGGTGTGTTTAGGTGGCAGAAATGCTGCAAATTATTTGACTTCATTTTAAAACGTTCAAAGCACGCCTGTGTAGTCACCAGTGTTGGGTTAAGTCCCCTTACTCTCCAGGACCCTTGGCTTTGGGGATCCCCATGCTTTGCTTCCTCGAGTCCCCCTTGACCCCTGCATCTGCTCCAACGGTGGGTGCTCTGCCCCATGTGGGGCACAGTTAGCTCGTTTGATTTTTCTTGGTCGGCTTGTCTGCTTTCGAGCCCACTAACAACACCCCCCAGTGAGTCTGGCAACTCTGCTGAAGACGTGAGGGGGTCTACCATAATCCTCACGGCCCTGTTCCACCTTCGCCAACCCCGCTCCCTCTCTGGTGCAACCTCCGAAACCTTCCCCCTCATACTGTCGGTGTGGCTCCGCCCTGGCCACTTGGTTCCGTGCATTCTCAGGCCCCGCCAGCTTCTGCTTCTACTCCGGGGACCTGGGCGAGGGACTTCTTCTGAACAAACACAGCACCCGTCTTGAAAGAGGGGGATTCTGGCGAATATAATTTTCTCTAACCCAGTACGTCTAATGCTTTCAGTTTTTTAGACGCACTCTCAAATGGTGCGTATTGGAGGGAGGGACCGCCTTTGTTTAGTGGGCCATGCAGCGCACTAAAGAAATGTAATTTCTGCGGCCTTTCGCCGCAGAGCGGGCAGTGAACTTGGAAGACAAAGATCCAGGCAACACAGGGCAGCTGGCTTCCATCTGGCTGACCGGGTGAGCAAGCTGACCCTCTCTAATAAGCAGCCAGGTAGTCCGGTGTGTTTGAATGTGATTTTGTAAAGAATATTTTTGGGACTTAAATTAGAGGCATAACATCTTGTCTGTAAGAGACATAACAACTGGTCCCTCACACCAAGCCTTGGAGTGGAGGTAGCTAACAAGAGGGAGTTTTTGCTTTTGGATCAGATGAGATGAAGGAGGTAAAATCCATCTTGAAATTTTCTGAGTGGTCTCATTTTGTTGCCGAGTGACTCCTCGTTGCTCTCCGGGAAACACCTTGTCTCGGATTTGTGGCCTTCCACAAACGGCCACGTGGAGACGGTAATTATCTTTCTCACGTGCCCGCAAGATCTTCGCGGCCTGCCAGCGAACGGGCGAATGATCGTCATGTCCGCAGAAGCCACTGAGGACCAGCTCGGCTGGTGTCTATGGCACAGCCCCGCCCAGTCTGGATCCCCGCCGTGAGCTATGGGCTGCGGGCCGCTGGCCATGTCCTTGTGTTCCTGGGGAACAGCGAATGTGGGGCCCTTTCCTAGGCAGGCCACGTGGCAAATTCGGGGCTTCCTTCTGGGGTCAGGTGTCCGAGCGGACGGACAAGCCAGGGCAGGAAGCCATTCCCCTATGGACACCGAGGGCTTCCCTGCCCTTCCCCCAGTATGCTGATGTATGTCGCTGTGCTGGTCAGTCGCACGGTTCTGTGAATGGCCAGGCACTCGGTCCCATCGGACCCTCGAATTCTCCCATGACGGGCCCCCCGCACACTAGCCCCCGGTCTTATGCACCGTTTTCGAGTTTCACTCTCCCCATTTAATTTCTAATGGCCACTCCTCCTTCATCCCTGCTCCCTCCAGCTTTTTTAATTTAAAAAGAAAATAGTGAGCTGGGCAGGTGTGTAAGGCTGTGCTTGTAAGAGCTTCAGCACACATCCCCCCATCACCTGCGTTCGTGCAACACACACGCAGGCACTAGTGTTAAAGCCGTTAAGGTGCCTCCACCTTCTGCCCGGAAAACAGCGTTAGCACGGCACACCTCATTTCACCCAACATTAAAACATCTCCCTTCCTCAGATCTAGTGCCTCTGTTAATGACGACTTAAATCGTTGGCAGTGATTTCACATTATTAAGAAATCTCATTTCCATTGTGTGGAAGAAGACGGTACGAGGAGGAAAAAGCAAACTTGTTTTCGCAAACTTGTTTTCCTGTGAAACAACAAAGTCACGTCTCATCATGAACAGCATCTTATCCAAAGGTCAAGTGCTGCTTCTGCCTGGGGGCCCCGGGGTGGCCCGGTGGCAGGGGCCTGGAGGGTCCGGGGGGCCCAGGAGGGCTGTTCTGGAAGCCCAGAGACTGAGGTGTGGTCGGGCCTGCAGATGCACGAAGGCCCAGGGTGACAGACAGCTGTAGCCCCGCCCCCACCCCGCCAGCTGACCCCAGCACACTGGCCACCAGTACCTAGCCCTGGGAGGGCATTTACCGGCTCTGGGGGCCGGGCTGCAAAGCATGTCGATGCTCTCCCCGATAAAGGTGACGGAGTCTCTGCAACTGTCATGGGGATTTAATTACATGATAAAATTGCAGCTCCCGCCTCTTGAGACAAATTGCATGTTCAGACTGATTGTTTTTCACAGATCTCACACCGGGAGCCCGATACTCTCTCCAGGTTGGACTGGCCTGCCCGCCCTGCCCCTTCTGGAAACTCGAGGTTTACTGATCCTGCAGCCGAGGGCGGGGGCGGCCCCTGGTGGGGTCCCGTGGCGGCTCTGGGGCTCCACGTGGAGCCAAGTGAGGCTGGTGTCGGAAACTTCGGACTTCCAGCAGGAAGATAGGAACTAGACATTATACGAAGTATAAATGACCACTAACCATGCACACTCTCCACTTTTACTAATTGAAAATGCAAATTAAAACAAGAGATCTTTGCCTAAGATTGTGAAAGATGTTCTTTTTTAGATCAAGTTTCGGAAGAGCGGGCGACACAGAGGTCGCCCCGGTTTGCAGGCGGCAGGGGGAGCTTCTGTGTCCTGCGGGAAGGTTCCCTGATGAGTGCGCACGCACGGGGCATTTCTCCCGCGCAGAAGCCAGGGTGGGCGGGGCAGGGGCCCTGGCCTTAGGACGTGCAGGCCCCGGCCGGGTGGCTCCGCTGGTTGGAGCGTTGTCCCGCGCCCCAAAGGGCTGCGGGGTCAGTCCCTGGTCCAGGCACATGCCTGGGTCGCCAGTTTGGTTCCCGGTCGGGGCATGTGTGGGAGGCGCCTGTCTGTGCTCCTCTCCACGTCGATGTTCCTGTCTCTCTCCCCTCCTCTCTCTCTCTAAATCCAGTGGCTGTATCCTCGGGTGAGGATTAAAAAAGAAAAAAAAGAACTGGAGCGCCGGAGGGGACAGAGCAGGTGAGGACAGGGGAGCAGGGAGACAGCCTGCCGGAAGGCCCAGGGCGGCGAAGAGCTGGATGGTGTCGCTGAGGCGGGGCTTGGACCCCAGCTTCTCAGCTGCCTGAGGTGGAGGACCGGGGGTTTCTTTTCAAGTCCCAAGTTGTCACGGGCTGATTCTTTTGCAAAATACAATTGCGATGAATTACAAGATAAAATAGAATGGAAAAAAAGACATCTGATTACAAGTCCAGAAACCACGCAGGTGGACGTTGTGTTAGCCGGAACATCGCTGCCGGTGTCCCCAAACCCTCACTGTCGCTCGAGCAGCATCTGCCCTCGCCTCACCGCCCCTAGTGCTGCTGTTCCCGCCCAGAGCCACTGGCGTGGGGAGTGGGGTGGTGGTAAAGGAACACCGGGAGGGAGAGGGGCGGGGTGGGGCGGGGTAACTTTTTAAACAAAAGTTGAAGTATACACTAGTCACCAGTGGCCTCCAGACTCTCTCTGTGGAGTGCCGGATAGTAAATATTTTCGGTTTGTTGGTCATATGGTCTTGGTGGCAATGACGCCTCTCTGCCATTGTAGCATAAAAGCAGCCACGGAAGATATGCAAATGAACAAGCATAGGCTACGTTCCAATAAAACTTTATTTATAGAAACAGGCAGCTGGCCCTTGGGCCTTTGTTGGCCGGCCCTCTCCGTAGGCCCTGGGACCCGGCGCAGGTTTGCGGGGAGGAGAGTTACGTCCACCTGCAGGCACGAAACTGCTGTCACGTCCCTCTCTCTGCGCACCTTCCCCTCCCTCCCCGCGTGAAGCCAGCCCCTCAGCGACAGTCAGTAAAGCAGCCAGATGCTCAGGTGCACACGTAGCCCCTTTCTCTCGTGTCTCCTGCTTCCAGTGTGGCTGAACTTCTGGGATCTGTGAATTTGTGTCTTTCATCCCGTTTGGGAGACATTTGGTGATTGTTTCCCTAACATTTTTCCTGTTTCATTTTCTTTCTCGAGCTCAAACGGAGTTTGCCAGGCCTTCTCTCTTGCCCGTAGTCCTTGTTCATTTGTTTTTTAAGCATCTTACTTTCTGTTCTCCTGGTTGCATGCTGTCTGTGGCTCTGTTTTCGGATTTGCCGACTCCTTCTTCTGCCACCCTTGATCTGCCGTTAAGCCTGTTGTCCACCAGAACAGGCCAGTCCCAGCTTCGGGGCGGTGGATGCCACTGTATTGCCACCGGGACTATGGGCAGAGACAGCCAGCCAAGTCTCCTGGCACCGGTCTTTCCCCCTCTGTCCTTCCTGTACATGCGAAAGTTTCTGTTTTTTCCAAAGCACACGATCTCATTTTATCGCAGCCTGGCTGCTCACGGTCTCGATAGCGAACTCCTACGTCTAGAATCTGTGGCCCCAGGCAACACAGGCCCCACTGGCCTGCCTGGGCTCTCCCCTCTGATCCGCACACCGTGTGGCCAGCCACGCCCACGCCCTTGTGCAAGGCGGCATGCTCCTGTGTGCCCCGCGCGTGCTCCCTCTGCTGCCTTCACTCAGATCCGTTCCTTCCCGCTGCAGCCTGGTAAGAACGTGTTCATCTTTGCAGGGCCAACCCAGGAGATTTTGAGCATCCACCAGATGCTCTTTGGCCTGTTAATATGTATTAAATCCCTACTGTGCGCTAGGACAGGGCGAATAGGAAAGCCCGTTCCCTGCCCAACATCCGGTGGCTGCATTTGGTATGAGAAGGGGAGGGGAAGTGGCAGGGGGAGGGCGAACCCGGCTGTGGGAAGCGTGTTCGCCATTTCCGAGCGGTTCCTCTGCGGCGTTAATCCCAAGCAGAGCTCGCCGTGGTGGGAGGCACTGCCCCCTGGACAGGTGGAAAGCCTCCCCTCTGCACCCTCGTCTCTCTCTCTCTCTGTTCTTTCAGAGCTCTCCGGCGGGCGTGGGAGTGATGCTAACAGGACCGTATCATCAGCATACATTATTTCTTTATTAGCTTGTTTCTCCGTTTTGATTCTGAAAATGTCCTGACTTCGTCTAACTGCAATGGCCCTGTGTTCCGCGGGCAGCGAGGATTTGGACTTGGGGGAGCTGAGACTCCGCCCCACAGGACTCATCTTCCTGCTCCTGGGCTCTGAAGCTGGACCATTAGCTCCAAGGCAGGCGTCTCCTCTCATCGCCGTGGTGCAGCCCGCTTCCAGGGGAGAAAAGAGCCCGGGGCGCTCGGCGGAACAGAGAGCAGTGTCTCCTTCCTCGGTGGCGGGAGCTGTTTTCCTGTATCTACAGCCAGGGCTGCTACCGGAACCATTTTCTCCCTAAATAATTTAACTATATTCAAAGATAATCTGATGTTATTGTAGGAAAGTGTATTTCTAATAAATTCCACTTGATCTGGGTGAATCAATTCAGGCAGCGCATAATTGAGTCTGTTAGCAAGGACTTTAGCAAGAATTTTGCAATCAGCGTTAATTAAGAAGATGGGACAATAATTTGTGCATAATTCCAGATCTTTTCCTGGCTTGTGAATCAAAGTAATAAGAGCAACGCTCTGGCTGGTGGCGGGATACTGTCATTAGGTGCTGATTTATAAGTACTTAGAAAGGTTTAATTTCATTTTGCTCCGAGCAGGGGCTCCCTGCCCCCCACGCCCTTAGCGCAGGGCATGTGGCCGAGATGACAGAGAGCTTTCCCTGCTATCCTTCCCTGTCACCGTGACCCCCTGCTTCCCGTGGCTGGTTTTACCCCACAGCCAAGCACCCCACTCATTGGTCCATGCTGTTCCTGATACTCTCATTTGAAGGCAGGGACCATGTTATTATGTCACGTGCATGCCTGTGTGTGCCTATGGTTGTGTGTATACATTTGCGTGTGTGATGTAGAGCCCAAGGCTTGTGCACAGCTTCAGTGGGGACATTTTTTCACGGATCCCCCTGCAGCATGTCTCTGGGTGGGCAGGTACCAAGGGCCCTGACTACAAGCCGGGGACGTACCTGCGGGACGTGCTACTCTGAACCGGCTGCTGAGCGGGAAGGGGACAGATGCGAGCCTCGCTCCGCTGTCCCACCTGTGAAGCGCAGCCGCAGGACGAAACACAGGCATCACGGGGTACCAGGAAGAGCGCTGGATTCCAGCCTCCCCCCGCCCCGGCTGCGGGGCCTCATGCAGACCCTCGGGAACCATGCTGGCCACAGGTCCTCGCTGCACCGGATTCCTCTCTCTGCCTCCACTCAGGGCTGGTTGCCGTTCTCACACGCTCTGGTCCGGGACTCTTCCTTCCTAACAATCAGGACAGGGCTGGCCCTGGTCGCTCTGCTGCTTTGGTGGCACCTTCCAGCTCCCCAACCAGCCTCCCATCAGCCTCCAGGCGATGCCTTCCCGGCCCCACTGGCCTCCCCTTGAAGGCGGGCGGTCTGCACCAGCCCTGAGAGGAGGCCCCGTGCTCCAAGGCGGCGGGGAGGCTAATCTGCTCTGCACACTCACGTCCTCAGTCCCAGAACCCTGGGTAGTCCGCTTTGCAAAGACCCCGAGAGACGGCCCGTTTCCTTCAATGAGGAAGTTAAGGTTCAGAGAGACGGACTGGCAGGTTCCAGACCACCCAGGCAGTGGCGGACCCAAGTTGAGAACGCGGTCACCCCACTGCCCTTCTGCAGCTGCCCCCATTACGCCGCCGCCCGTCTCTGAGTCGCCGGCAGTGCGCACGCTCTCATCACGGCTTCCAGTGAGCCCTCTAAGGCCGGGGCTGTGTCCACCTGCCTGACATCTAACAGTTTGGCCTGCCCTGGGGGTACATCCTCCCCAGGGACGGCCAGGGGCAGCGGCTGTGGCCCCAACGTCAGGGCGCGCTCAGCGTCCCGGCTTGGCCATGCCGGTCGAATGAGAAGTCCGATTCCGCAAACAACTGCGTCTTGGCGTGTGGGTGCGTGCCCGCCACATGTTCACCCATGCTCGTGCCCACCTCCCCATGCGTGCTCCACG
Organism: Trachops cirrhosus; assembly: GCA_028533065.1. Lineage (NCBI taxonomy): Eukaryota > Metazoa > Chordata > Mammalia > Chiroptera > Phyllostomidae > Trachops > Trachops cirrhosus. The sequence goes on along the minus strand of CM052541.1, from coordinate 2,084,594 downwards.
CGTGCCCACCTCCCCACTCCACGCTGCCGTGTGAGATCTCTTCATAGAAACCCAGTTAGTAGTTCTCTAACTTGCCTCCAGGTGCTCACACGCCACCACCCCAAACACAATGGAATGCCCCCGGTTTTCCATCCCAATCAAGAATTCAGGTAGCATCTTGACTTGGGTATAATATATCAGCAGCAAACTCACGGGGTGCTGACATCCTTAATAATAGCAATTAGTAATCAGTTGTTCCTTAAGTAGTTTGATTACACCAGTTACCAAATTGTACTGTCGATGCACTGGGGGCGAGATGGATCTCACCGCCCCTCCCCCAGACGTCCTTCTGTCTGCCCGTGTTCTCAGGGGTGGCTGAGCCCACAGGCCTCGGAAAGAGGCAAGGACAAACAGTGCAATTGTCACGGACACTACCCGGCAGAGAGCTGGCTTTAGCAGAAACGGGAGTTAGAGACTCTTTGCAGAAAGACCAGCCCCAGCGGTGTCTGTGGACAGGGGGGCGGTGCCCACCCAGCTGAGTGACAGCCAAGGAGCTGGGCCCGCCCCCACCAGGCAGGGCCCCTGGTGTCTGAGCTCCTTCTCGGGATGAAGACCTGGGGCCAGGAGCTGGAAATGGACAAGGTGAGGCGGGGACCCTGCCCGTGAGGAGGCTGCATCTGAATTTGGAATGTTCGGTGGGAGTAGGAACCAGCCCAGCCCAGCCCGGCTGAGTGTTTCCGTGGCTCGTGGAGGCTGGCGGGAGGAGAGGGTCTGCAGGCCAGGTCAGCAGGGCGGCTTCCAGGGAGGCGGCCCTGTGTGTGGGGTCGGGAAGGGCAGGGTGGCCTCGGTGAGCACAGGAGGTGCTCACAGGCCTGGGGGTCTGGGTGGAGCCCTGGGGGGAGGCTCCTGGCACCTCACAGCAGGTTCCTCACACAGCCCAGAGCTGGGGCTAGATCGTGGTGTTGAAGCAGCCGGGCTGAGTGCCCTGTAGAGGCTTCCGGGCCCTTCCCAGCATCCCTCGGGGGGCATCCCGAGTCCAACCTGCGGGAGAGCAGGTGGCTTGGCCAGGGCACAGGTGAGCTGCGCCTTTGGGGGCCTCCTGCCTGCCGCCAGCCGGGGAGGGGGGCACCCTCTGCACTTTGTCTCCTCAGCCGCGGGGGCTGCATTTTTAAGTTGCACATGGACACCTGAGGGAATTCCCCGGAAAAAGCTGTTCCCACCATTTTCTCACCTGACGCCCCTTCTTCCCTATGCGTTTTTTGTGACGCCGATGGGGACGTACTGAAATGAAGTGTCATTATTTCCTGTTCTGTTCAGTGGGGGCGACCAGTCCAGAGACCAGAGGTCCCTGGGTGTTCTGGTCGACAAGCAGAGAAGACTGTTATGCTGCTTTGCTCATTTTTGCAAACTGTCATCTTCTGAAAAATACCCAGAATCCTGTCAACGAGGTCGTCCTCGGGAGGGAAAATGTTTCCTTCCCCGCTTCCCAGAATGCTTTTGGCAGTGTGGCACTCGGTTCTTGCCCCCCACCCCCGGCCTGGGTGGGCGCCCCCAGCTCTGGCCCCTGGCCGGCCGCCACATCCCTTTGTCGTCCTGTTCCACCCGCCGAGCACCTGAATTCTTTACCGGGTCCGTTCCCACTGCGGGCTGCCTCCCAAGGCGTCACCCCAAGTTCTGGCCGCTCTTTAGCCCTTCTAAAGACCCCACCTACGTGCCCGAACCCAAGCATCTCTGGTCCTGGAGTCAGGGACAGCCCCCAGGGGCTCAGTGGGGCTCGGGCCTGCGTGGACAGAGCTCCAGTCGGAATCGAGGCGAGCCACTCTCTGTTTGAGCTCCCGACTCTTGGGCCTGCCCCGCTGTCAGGAGAACCAAGAAAAGGAAGACACAGGGGACAGGCTGTCCCCGGGGACTCGAGCAGCTGCGGAACCTCAGGGGGAGGCAGCCGGGGCTCCGCCCTCTGCTCTCTCTCTTCACCACCTGGAGCTCAGGCAGGAGCAGCCACGCCCCAGGCATGCTCCCTGTCCATGCACTTCCTGCATGTGTGTGTTCACACACATGTGTATATGTGAGTGTGTGTGCATGCACACATGCGTTTAGTTGTGCACACCCACCTGCATGACTGTGTGCATGCATGCACCTGTGGGTGGGGTGTGCGCCCATGAGTACATGCATGTGCCAGAGGGTGTGTACATATGCATACATGTGTGCGCACACACACACACACGTGTGTTCGGAGGGAGCCTGTCCAGTGGTGGAGAGGAGCCCTAAACAGCACTTAGGGGTCAAGACCGCTGCATGGCAGAGGGCGCCTTGGACCAGCCAGAGAACAGCACGAAACAAGTACGAGTAGATCACAGGCAGGAGAGCATTTTCAGCAAACACGACACCGCGATTTTATATAGATGGTATGTGAAGACGTCATACAAAAATGACAAACAGATACAAAGAAACGGGAGACCCTGCGCAAGGGCCTGAGCAGACAAGCCATGTGTGAAGAGGCCTGCAAAGGAAGACACCACCCCGGGCGGTGAGGGAGGCCCCGGAGAGCGACCAGGGCTCACACCGCCCTGCAGGCTGAAGCCGCTCTCGTTCCGGCCACGCCAGGGCGCCCCAGACCCAGAAATCCTCTCAGAAAACAGCTGGGAAAATCTCCTCGCCCTGTTCCCGTAACAAACACACTCTCAGGAATCCATCCTAAGGACACAACCTGAGTAAGAAAGAGTCCCGTGAATGCTGATAAAGACGCTAATTACTCCGTTATTGATAGTAGCAGCGACGGAAACGGATTCCCCTCTCGTCCGCGTTGCTTCAAGCATTTGTGGCTAATCAGCCCAATAGGCGACCGAGATTCCGACGGCTAGGAAGCAACGGGGCAGACAGTGCAGCCACAGGAACTCGGCGAAGCAGGGCCCAGTGCGTTCTCAGGCAGGGAGGGACCCCCAGATGGCCCGGCCCGGGACCAAGAGGAGAAGGAGCCCAGGCACTGCACTGGGACAGCGGGGCCCCGGAGGCACCTTCCTAGTTTTAAAGGTTTGTTTGGTGCTGCACGGCCTGTGTGCACACAGAGACAGAGGGGTGGGGGAGCCGGGCACGTATCGTCTGCCTGTCCCCGCTCCCCCCACCTCCAGCACCGGTCCACCCGTCGCCCACACACAGGACAGGTTGCTTAGAGTCCCACACAGGAGACTCGCTGCGGTTACCTACGAGCACCCCGGGGGGCAGCGGGGCCCAGGGGTCTTTCATCCAGTCGTCGTTGGCCAGTTCTATCACGGCGTCCACGGGCTGGACCTGAGTGCAGACCACGTTCCACAGCGCCTCATCGTCCCCGGCCTCCAGCGCGGACCTCAGCCTCCTCGCCACACCTGAGCTGAGCGGGTAGTCGGGAAGGCGGTCCGAGCCGGACATGGCGATGCCCGTGCGTGGCGGCCAGACTTCTCCTCTGCTCCGCTGGTCCGGAGTCAGCAGCTGCGCCCGTGCGGCGTGGGGAGGCTATAAATAGAAGAAAGAGGCTTGAGTTACCGCTGCGGGGGGGCCGCCTGGCCCCAGCCCTCCCTGCCCCCCTCACTGGCACACGGGCACGAAACTCCCCACCGGCCCAGCGAGGACCGGTCCAGAGATGGGCAGTAGACGCGTGGGTGGCGGGGGGACGGAGAGGGGGCAGTGTTTGGAAGGACGATGCTCACAGGTGCTGCCGAGCGCTGTGGTCTTTTGTCCGGAGTGAGTCCCTGCTCCCCCCGGGCCGGGGCCCCGTGTCCTGTGGGAGGAAACTTCGAGGCGTCCCGCACGCCGGCTCCTTCGCCGCCTCTAACCGCAGAGTCCACCGGGCTGTACATTGGACGCGTTTTGAACCAGAGAGAGCGGAGTCAAACCTTTGGTTTCCAAATGCAGAGATGGGCGGGCGGCGAGAAGAGGACACAGGCACCACTGGAGTGAACAGAGAAGGTTTCCCGCGTGTGCGCAGCTGCCTCCGCCCCCCTCGGGCCGGCCACTCGGCTGACAGCCCCCAACACCACGGCCCTCAGGACGGCAGAGCCCCTCTTATTGAGCGCTGTGCACCCGGGGGTCTCGGGGGCTTTTCTTCGCGACCGGTGTGTCTGGCGGTCCGGGACCCCCATGTCAGCCCGGCCCAGGGCACGGCTGCCCCCGGCAGTTCCCTGTACGTTGAGGTGACCCGAGGGGCCTGGGCTGCCCCACGTAGCTTGTCAGGGATTAACGCAGTTTCGGATTCTGTCTGAACTGGGATGTGTGTTTGCCGAGTGACACCGTGTGAGATGAAGGTGCGCACGAGGTGGGAATGGAGCCTTTGCATGCTGTGCTGTGACGGCCACGCGGTGTCCGCCGGCTCTCTGTCACCTCATGTGACTGTCCTTTCTCTGTTGTGGTGGGAACAATTATGATCCATCTCCCAGCAAGAGTCCTCATGCAGGGCCCTGGCTGGCGTGGCTCAGCGGACTGAATGCGGGCCTGCAAACCAAGGAGTCAGCTGTTCGATTCCCAGTCAGGGCACAGGCCTGGGTTGCGGGCCAGGTCCCCAGTAGGGGGCACTCGAGAGGCAACCACACACTGATGTCTCTCTCCCTCTCTTTCTCCTTCCCTTACCCCCTCTCTAAAAACAAATAAATGAAAAAATAAAAAAATCCAAAAAGAGTCCCCGGGTGGGGAGCAAAGGCACCGCAGTCGAAGGTCGGCAACCAGCGGGCAGCCAGGGCCTCCTGAGGGACGGCCCCCCGGGGCACCGGGACCGAAATAACCCCGACGCAGACGTTCTCGACATCGCTGGCCACCGGCTCTGCCCAGAAAGGAGACAGCAGCCCACTGGCTCGGTCTTTGGTCCGGGCGTCAGGCCAGCTTTGCAGAGAGCGTGTTTGGCCCTTGGTTGTTTCTTTGGCCAAAGAATCACGGGTGTGGAAAGGAATTTTTGAACCTGAATTGCCAAGCACACGCGCCTTGAGGCCCCGAATGCCTTCCAGTGGAAGGCCGTCTGACACCAGCGCGCGGGGAACACAGCCCACAGAGAGGGGAGAGCAGCGGGCACCGGAAAGGGCTCGGGACTCGGTGACTTAGAGAACGAACGGAGGATGCAGAGAGATTGCCATCAACTTCAGATCAGAAGGGAGGCGAGGAGGAAGCCCTTGTGAGGCGGGTAATAAGGTGACAGAGTCTCAAAACTCGCTGCTCGCTGGTCTTAATTACCGAGCGATCCGCTGGGTGTGTAATCAGCGGCTCATGCGCTATGCTAATTATTCTGGCTAATTTTGTTATAATGCAATTCTTTATCAGCCCTGCTATGTATAAATTAGGAATTGAAATGTAACTAACACAAATTATATTTAAGGCAACAGGAATTGCTTTATTTCAGTGTGAACTCTCCTAGTCTCTATTTCTTCATCTTTTCTTTTCTGATTAGCTCACGGGACCCCCCACCGCCCTGCCCTGCCCCCCCATCCCCCAGGGCTCACCACCACTCGAGGGGGAGGGAACCCGCATGGATGTCTCCCCCTTAACTTCTCCGAAACCTTGCATTTGACTTTCTCCTTCTGCCAATGTCCCGGGAAGGTGCAGAATATATTCAAGCGATCAGTGCAGGCAGACCCTGGCTTTCTCTGAATCGACAGCGATCACTTCATCATTCCGCTTTAATTTTCAAGTAATCGTTGGAGCTGCCATGGTCCACGTATTTCAGTGATAAATGTTGTGTGTGAGTTATGTCAGGTAATGTTTACACGTGTGTTTAGATAGAGGACCAATGACACAGATCCCCATCGAGCAGCATAAGTGTTTTCTAGAATTTTCTGTCACGCGGTTTGCCTCCCGTGAGGAGGGCAGGCTGGTGCGGAAGCGCGGTGAGCTGTGAGGAGGCCACAGGCATTCCGTCACGGAACGCCAGCCTCGGGACTCTTTCTCTGCCCATCCTCTTGGTTTTGAACTATTTTGCAGCAAGTAACAATGCCTGAGTGGGTATGGCGGGTTCTAATTTAGTCTCTGCGCCGTGGCGGGACTGACCGTCGGCGAGCGTCTGCTGCCCACGGACGGTCACGGTCTCGGGGAACAGTCAGCCCCAGGTACTCAGGCCCCACGTGGCCCCAAGGTAAAGGACAAGCTCCATGCATATCGGATGAACTCCAAGTGGCCTTGGCATAGTTCTATGAGAGCTGCCATAGTTCTGGAGAGCTGCTCCTTCAACACGCAGCCCCTCGCCCGTCGGCCTGGGGGCTCTCTCGGCTCCCGTCTCGCTGCCAGACCCGGCGGCGCTCCTACCGTGTGGGCCACGCCACGGTTTCCTGCCAGGCCGGGCTCCAGCGTCTCGCATCACCCCGCTCCTCCCCACAGTCCAGCTTGCGGCCCCCCAGCCCCGGAATCGGGGGCGTCTCCCTGTGTCAGGAGCTTTTCAGTTGGCCCGAAGATCCCTCTGCATTCCTTCTGATGCATCCTTTTGGGCTTGACCATCGCAACGAGACACGTGTGTGAACGTGTCTGCCGTTCTGCAGGGGGACGGGCTCGCCCTACGTCAGCCTGCGGCCACGGCAGGCCACTCAGCTACGTGGCCTCGTTCTGCGGTGTTTAGGGACAGCTCCTTGTGCGCTGTGAACACGGGGGCCCTTTCGTTTCCCGTGTGTGTCTGATGGCTCGAGACAGCGCGATGGGGTGTGGGCACAGGCGTGACGGAAGCCGTGTACGCTCTCGTGTCCTGGTTTTTCTGTAGGGACGCAACGTGTGAAGGCAGAAGGGCAGGGTCGTGTGCTGGGAGGTGCAGCGGTTCCCACTAGTGGGGCATCAAGGGCGAAATGGCGAGCAGAGTGGGTACCCCCGGCGAACGCCCGGTGAACCCAGCCCGAGCCAGGCCCTCCTCGAGGTGCCGGGACCACAGGGCTCTGTCTGCTCTGAACTCACTCGTCGGGCGTCCAAGCTTTCAGCGTCTCTGGGCCGCACGGGAAGAAGAGCTGTCTTGGGCCGCACATTAACTGCGTTGTGACACGTAATAATCACACACACCAAAATCTCACAATGTTTTAAGTAAATTTACGGTTCTGTGCTGGGCCGCAGGTTGGACGTCCTGAATGGGTTACGTAGTTCGTGCCCCAGGCCAGCGCCTCCTGCAGGTGTCGTGCACATGAACTTGGTTGCCCTCGAGGCAGACGCTGTCCCATCACGCTGAGTGGGGGGACCGTTTGCTCCAGCCTCTGATGCTGCTGCTCGGGGCAGGGCCTCCGATGCTGCTGCCGTGGGGTCTGGAGACGGTGACGCCCTCGTGAGGCACGTGGAGCCAGAAGCCCCGCCCAGGCTGTGCCTGGGGTCCTGGACACAGACACTGAGCGATTACGAATCTGAGCTGTTTTAAGCCATTACCTTGGGGGTAGTTGGTGACGCAACAACATGTGGTGAGCACACCACGTGAACTGGCACTCCCAGGAAGCCAGAGACCTCCCCGTCCCCCTGCCCCCGTCACTGTTCCCCGCCCAAGGAGAGGCTGACAGTGACCCGATCCCACACAGCAGAGGGCAGGGTGTGCTGTTATCAGGGCCAGAGTCACTTACGGAGCAGGGCTGCTCCGAGAAACGAGGAGGATCTCAGGAAATGTCCCTCGGCATTGCCACCGACAGCCCAGACGGCGGTGTGTCTGCGACAAAGGAGGCGTGGGGGGCCCAGGAAGGTCGTGCCGGACGCCACCGCGGTTTCAGACCTCACAGTGCAGCGGAGGCAGGGGTCAGAGGTGCGGAGCCAAATCAGAGATTTAGAAGACGGGGCAGAGACGCAGTCTCACACCAGGAGAGCGACCGACGGGCCCAAAGAAAGCACGTTGAAGACAGGGTTCAGAATTTCATTGTGTTTTAGGAGAAACAGGAGCAGGGAGAGAATGCAATGAATAATTGAAGAAGTAATATAAAGTAGATCATGCCGTGAACTAAAGTGCGTCTCCCCCCCCACCGCCCTCCGATTCACAGGTTCAAGCCCTAACCCCCCTTGACTGAACGGGGCCTATAAGTTGTCAGGTTAAATGAGGTCATCAGCGCGGGGCCCTGAACTGATAAACTGAGGTCTTCATAAAGAGGGGGGACACCTTGGGGAGGCTCTCTCCCCAAGGACGGAGGAAGGGCCACGTGAGGACACCGTGGGGTGGAGGAGGGAGTACCCCGTCCCCAAGGACGGAGGAAGGGCCACGTGAGGACACCGTGAGGTGGAGGTGGCCTGCACCCCAGGGGAAGAGGCTTCAGGGTGCAACCTACCCGGCCTGTACCCTGACCTTGACCTCCAGCCTCCAGAGCGGCGAGAAATAAGATTGCAGCCCCGGCAGACTCCGGGAAGTTCGCTGAGCTGAACAGTGTCCTCTCCAGATAGCAACGCCCTCCACACACCTTCCAAGAATAAGATTTGTCTTTCAGCTTGAAGCATCCTTCAAGAGACTTTCCAAAAAGGTAGACACATCCCTGAATACACTCTGATGACATTTTGGTCTTTTAAGGATAAAGGAGCAACTCAGAGTTTACGGTGGACAAAGCGATGACCTCATGGGTGGCGGTTCCTTCACATCCAAAGTGGCCCGAAGTAACGGACAAAGTCCTTGCGGACAAGGTGGCCCCTGTTTTCTGTCACCTAAGCAGCTGCAGTAGGAGCGTACCACACTTCGCGGTGGGCCCTCCACACCGATGACACACAGCCTTTCCAGTGTCCACACAGCGTCCGTGGCCGCTTGGCTGTCTGTCCACACCCTCGGCCACACAAACACTAACACGTCCCCAAAGACACGCATCTATAGCCTCCGCTGGCAGGTGAGCAAAACAGAAATACAGTGTCCTTAGTGAGCGAAAGTCCCTGACGCACTTGGCCTTAAAGACAAGCACAAGCTCTTTTCCTGAGTAACTCAGAGGCTGTCGGAGAAGCCGGTGACGGGAAGCATTTCCAACAAACGCCCACAAGGGCGGTGGAGTGGGATCACGGTGGCGGCCGAGGCCGTCCTGGGAGCCGTCAGCGTCTCACTGGAAAATGGGGAAGGAGGGACGTGGAGGAACCGAGGCCTCGCCTCAACTACAGAGACGGGAGCGCAAACGTAACACCAGGGAAGCACCATTGCAGAGCTAGTGCATTTGGGAAATAAACAGGATAAACAGAATAATAGGCAAGGTGGCTTAAAACCCAACATTATTTTAGAAAAAAACCCCAACTATCTGATGCAATAATAAAAAACCAAGAGAAGAAGCACAAACACCAAACCTTAGGGGGAGAGGCTGTAACTAGATAGAAGGCAGAGTTTCAAATATTTGAGGACATGTGCAGGGTCCGGCACAAATAACACCCTTTTTTATGACAAAATCTTTGATGACAAAATCATAAGCGTGTAGGTCGGTAACAGAACAATATCACACTCACGCACACCGCGTGATGTCTCAGGGGAAACGTTCAAGTCGCTGTCCGTCTCGTGCGAGGCGCTCAGGTCCCCGACCAACCACACTCAGGAGACAGTGCTTCTGCCGGACCCTGCGTTGTAATTCGTCTGAAAGTCTTAGGGAAATGGGCAATTTTTTCAGGAAAACCCCCCAAAACTCATCAGGAAAGTGTTGAGAAACACGGTACGTTAATTTTGTCAATGGAATGAAAAAATCCGCCAGAGAAACGCTCACGAAAAGCCAAATGAAACACGACAAACCACACGGCAGTCACAGTGACGATGACGAACCCAGCGGACCAACGTCAGTTACAAATCCAATGGCAGAAATCCTGTTCACAGTATCGACAAGTCCAATCCAGCAACGTGTTGGAAGAATAGTAAGTGTGGCCAACGAGAATTTACTGTAAGATTGCAGATTCTGTTTAGCTTAAAAAACCCTAGATTAAGATTTTAGATTAAAAACTCATGTATTTTATCTCTTACTAGGTCAAAGAAGAAAACAGGATCGCCATCTCAACAGGAGCTAAAATACCATTTTGTAGCATATATCATTTATTTCTCATTAAAACGTCCAGCAAGCTTGAACAAAAGGATGCTATCTTACATGATCAAGGTTATCTGTATGAAGGTAGCAACCGACCTCATATTTAATGCTGAGATGAATATGTTTACCTGGGCAAGAACAAAGCAGGCAAGCTAACTGTGACCTCTTCTCTCTGATGCTGCTTGGAATCGATCGAGAGGCGGCCTCGGACAGATGGGCCTCCGAGGCCGGCTTCATTACCGACGAAGCCCCCGAACGAGGTGATGTTAGGTCTGAAGGCAGAGGAGCTTGTGAGCAGCCCCAGCATCAGGCGTGCACCCTCTGCCGGCAGCCCGGGCTTCTGCTCCCCGCCCGCACCCCCAGGACCTTCCCGGCCCTTCCCGGGAGGCAGAGTGACCGAAGGCTACTCTCTCCTCAGAGCGGCAGACCCCAAAGGACCCAGGAGGGGCTGTGCCAGGCAGGCGGATTCTCTGTCCCTGAGACAGCGGGCCAGTGCTCCCAAGGAGACAGACACGAAATTTGGGGACCGCCAGGGGCATCACACAAGCACGAAATTTTGTGCATGGAAGCGTGAGGCCAAGGGGACTGTTCACAGCATTCTACACTCTTTAACAAAAGATTTTTATTTATTATTTATTCTTAGAGAGAGGGGAAGGGAGGAGAGAGAGAGGGAGAGAAACATCGATCAGTTGCCTCTCATAATCGCCCTGACCGGGGACCTGGCCCGACACCCAGGCATGGTCCCTCACCGGGAATCGAACCGGTGAACTTTCAGTCTGCAAAAGGATGACCAACCAACTGAGCCACACCAGTCAGGGAAGTACTCTACACTTTTGAGATGTTTTAGTCAGTACGAAGTTGGGAAAAGAAATAAGAACAATAAGTAGCTTTAAAAACTAAAAATGGTCGACTGTTACCTGCGGATGATTCAGCAATGAAATCCCTGGGAGCCCACGGGAAGAGACGAGAGGGAACTCACAACAGTGTCCAGTGAGCGAGCCCACTGCCCTCCCGAGGCAGCAAAATCAATAGTTTCCTACGTGCCAGCAAAGTTAGAAAGCGGGGCAAGGTGTAGAAGAGAGAATCCCGGAGAAAGAAAGCCACGCCAGTGTCCGGGAAATCCAGGAGAAGAAGAGTGTGGAGAGAAGGCCTGCCCTGGCAGACGGCACAGCGCGTACCCGAGCTCACGCGTTCTAGAAGAATCTAGAAGAGGACAGATCTGCCCAAACAAGCAGCTTCCAACTTCCCAACATCAAAAAGACCTGAGAATAAACAGTGTGAGCGCAGCGCGTGTGAGAAGTAAGACGGGCCGACCTTCCTCCGCGAAGGGCTCTCCACCATCCCCCACGCGCAGCGCCCACAGCGGCAGGAGGGCCCAGGGCGCCTGCAGCCGCTTCACAGCACCAGGCTTCACACGGCTGACGGGCCCCCCGACACAATGCCAACGTCCCACTATCCAGACAATGCAGACTGGAGCCAGACAGTAAGCTGGCCGACCTTTAATACCCAGGAGCTGGTGTGCCGGGGTCGCTGCGGGGAAAGCATTTGCATGCATTTCTGGTGGGTGTGACGTTTCCGGAAGGCGGGGTGTACGGCCCGATTTGGTTTTTGATGAAGTATGTACGTAATCATGATTAGAGAAAAACCGGAAGGACGGGTTCCAAATATTAACAGTGGTTATCTCTAAGTGAGTATCTTTAAGAATTGTCATTTCCCCAGTTTTCTACAGTCAAACAGTTACTTTTATAATCGCGCCGACCAAGGTATTTGTTTTGTTGCTCCCGGCGGAAGTTATTATAGTGAAAATCTGAGCCCATCTGACAGTTGTAGGGTGCCCGCCCAGCTACACGTGACCTGAAGTACGTGGAGTCACATGCAAGGCAGAGGGACGTGGAGGACACGCAGGCACAGAGGTGCCGGAGGGGCTGGAGACCCACCCAGGGGCCGATCACAGAGGTGCGGACGGGGTGGGGCCTCTGGGGGTGCTGCAGAGCCAGCATCCCCCACCGGCTTCCAGGGAGGCCACGCCTCCACCCTCTCTGCCCCTCTGCTTGGGGAGGGTGTGCACAGTGACTGCTGTTTCTACTACTGGTTAGTTTAAGCACTGTGAAAAAGGTATTTTTAAAGAAAGAACACACACGTGGGAAGAGTTTAGAGAACTTGGAGGGACGTGTCAAAGACGGGAACTCCCCTAGAAAGCACAGAGCGACAGTGACCAGGAGTGGGGGCAGGTGTGGGGATGCCCAGCGGACTCGGGCTCTAAAATTGTGGAAGCTGAAAATCTGTCCCTCGGACCCTCTCGAGCCATTTCTGTGGCAGGATTTGCCCGTGGTGGGGCCGCTGGCAGAACCACTGCAAACTGGAGATAACCCGGCTGCCGACGACGCGGAATTGGCCGAATACGGGCCGGGGCACCGATTCAGGGAGCTCTCTGTAGCCACACGGCCGGCGAGGACGGAACGTTCCACGGCGTGGAAACGTGTCTGCGGTTTATTGTTCGGTGACAATCTGGCTCCGAAACTGCGTGTTGTGGCCCAGCATTTGCAAAAAACACGTATGAAGGAAGCATTTTACTTGACTCTTCATTTATCTGCCTATTTTTTCCTATAATGCGCATGTTTCTTTTGCAAGAGAACACATACTACATAGTTTATATTAAAAATGTAAAAAAGAAGAGAATGATTTTCAGCTCAGTAAGACGCAGCTCTGCAGTGACTAGATGAATGGCGACCTTGAAGAGAGGGCCGGTGAGCAGGCAGCTGGTGGGCAAGAGGCAAAGGGGGTGGATCGCCAGCAGGCCCTCCGCAGCCCGCCCGGGAGAGGGCCTCCGGGCCTCGAGTGGTCGAGACCCAGGGGCACACCATGTACTTGGTGAGACGGGACTTGGCGGCCGCCCTCGCCAGGTGCCGTCGGACGTTGGAATCATCTCTCTGGTTCTCTGGATGTGTGTGCGGAACTGGCTCGAGGGACCCACCCAGGACTGGCCGTCAACAAGCTGAAGACCCACCCAGGACGGCTGGAGGTGTGGCTTCCGTTTGCGTCCAAAGTCCCGACACCCAGGAGAGGCAGTGGTGTAAGACTCGGTCTGAGAGAAAAAAAGGCTGGTGGCCCAGCTTCACCCGTCGGGGAGGGCCGGCTGCTTTACCGGGTCTTCCGATTCAGGGGCTAATCGCATCTGGGATCACCCTCCCGGACGCGCCCGGGAGTCACATCCACCAGCTGCCTGGGACCCGGCGGCCCAGCCGGGAACCGCTGTGACTGCGTGAGACCGCAGACAGCTGAGCAGGTCCCCGCTCTAAGAGGCGGCCTGCGGGCTCAGAGGGCATTCTAGACGGCATGCAGGGAGGGGACAGACCTGACAGGCAGAGGGCCGGTGACGAGGGATGCACCTGAAGCCGGAGGGGCGGAGAAGGGATGGCGCCCGCAGGGCGGAGGGAAGCTTGTCCGGGGTCCAGAGCAGCGGCGGAGGGGCAGCGGCGGAGGGGTCTGGTGGAGTCTCCTCTTCGGGTGGAGTGACGGTCAGAGCCCTTTGCTGAGGGAGAGGAGGAGACGAGCGGGCGGAGAGACTGAACCCAGAAGCGAACACTGCAAGCACCTGTTGCGGCTGGCGGGCAAGGTGGCCGATCGGGAGCTGGGGGGACCGGTGGGGGCGGCGGCCGCCCCGAGTGCTAGGCACCCACGCAGGGGAGGCTCCTGCTCGAGCTCGGCAGTCCTCCTCCGATCTGTCGCGGGGGGCCGATGAGAGACACAGCCGGTCTTCAGTCCCCCTGACCCACGGGATTGTCTTCGGGGGCCCAGGGTTGGGCCACAGAGGCTAGCGGAGCGAGGTTCCTGGCTCCAGGGCCACCTGGCTGAAGATGCGGAGGGAGAACTTGACCGGCCGGGACAATGAGTGGTGGAGGCGTGGGGACGTGACTTCTTGTCCTCGCCCCAGAGAACTTGTGGGCACGTGCGGTTTGAACTGAGCCTCGAGGGGTGGGCGGAACGTGGGCAGGTAGAGAGGTCTCCTCTCAGACGGAGGGAGCAGAGTGAGCAGAAGGACGTGGCGGGTCCACACCACCAGGCCGGTCGGACCGGAGGCCGTGGGTGAGGGCCCCGGACGCTGGGAATGGGATGCTGGCGGGCCCTGTCCGATGTTTTAGGGGACGCCCGTGAAGCGACCAGGTCGGGGGTGGGTGCGCTTTGGAAAGGCTGATGTGGCACCGTTTGTAGAAAAGGTGAGGAAGGGGTGCCTGGGAGAAAGGAGAAGGCTCCGGCGTTACAGACGCGTGTGACGGTGGCCAAACAATGGGATCGAACGTCTACGTGATTATGCAGTTAAACGCCTGATTTTAAATCCAGCACCCTAATTAAGCATAAATTATTTTGCCATTCAAATGAATTCTGGCTTGAAGCCCGTCTCCGCCGGGGGTGAGGGGGGAGGAGGGTGGAGGGGGGCCGCCTCCGGGCCGCCACAATCAGCATTCTCTGCAGTTTCTACCCACGAGGCTCGTGGCCAGCCCCCAGGCCGCCTGACCTCCAAGCCGTGCTCGTCCTTTGCCCTCTGGACTGGCTTCCACCTCCTTGGAGAGGCTGCCGCTTCGGACGTGGCTTGTCTTCGGCCGGCTGGGGACAGCTGGCGGGGAGCAGCAGGGTCCCCGTGGAGGACTGTGAGGAAGGCTGCCAGGCCCTGTGTAAACCTGAAGCTCTGGGTCACTAAACCAAGTCACCTTAGAAGCAAGGCGGGCAGGGCCCCTCCGTGGAGGTTCAGACCGCCCCCAGGGGGCGTTGGGGGGAACCCGAAGGGGGAGCACGGAAAGGAGGGGCGCCGGCTTCACGCAAACACGGAAGAGCGGCGCAGGATTGGGACTTGGGGTCCGCGGTCTTTGCTTCCACACACTGATGGGCCGTGAGGGTCACAGCCCTCTGCCTCCCTGTTCTACCAGCCGTGGTGCCTCGGCCATTGAGGGTGGGGGAAGGGGTGCGCCTGGGGGGAAGGGGGGACTCACTGTCCGGGCGCCTTGCCAGGTGACCTGGAGTTGCAGGGGCCTGGGCCGCCCAGCACGGAAGGTAACGTTCCCTGAGTGGGAGTCCGTCTCCCCAGAGTTGGGGGCCGCCCAGGTGTGGAGGTCAGGGCAGAAGAGAGAGGGACCCCGGTTAACATCTGTGAATGCGGGCTCTGTCCCCAACGCTGTGAGGAGGTGGAGCGTGAGGACAGTCCTGTCCCATAGGCCCTCCTCCCTGGGCTTCGTGATGTGGCTGACAAGGCGACTGGACAGCTAGTCACACCCGGAGAGGATGCTTTTAAAGCGGCATGTCCAAGGCAGGGGTGAGCCAACGCCAGGGGAGGGGAGGGGAGCCCCGCAGGTGTCTGAGGGGGAGCCCTCTAGGCCAACAGAGCGGCAGGTGCAAAGGCCCCCGAGCCATGCTCACGGGAGGTGTGCCGGGAACGGGGCTGGTGTGGGGGAGCCAGCGAGCAAATGGGGGCTGGTCGTGGGGGGCTCACGGGGCATCGAGAGGGAGATGGGAAGGTGCCGGAGGGTCTGGAGCAGAGAGGTGACTGGCCTGCCTTAGTCGCTGAGCTCAGGGCGGGCTGCAGGGCATGGGACTAGGGCCGGGGAGACAGGAAGCAATGGCAACGATTCGGGTGAGAGTCGATGGCCGGGGCCACGGCAGCACGGCTGAGATGAGAGGAATCTGAAATCCGGGCACGCCGCGAAGACGGAGCAGCCAGCGCGTCCCGATGGGACAGCCTGGGCTGTCGATTCAAGGGTGGGGACGGAGCTGGGGAGGCTGGAGAAACACAAGTTTGGGGGTCAAGGAGCTTGTTTGGGACTTGCTAGCTGTGAGCGGCTGGTTCTACGTCCGAGGAAGGCGTTGTTGAGTTGGCGTCTGGTCCGAGCCACCTGCTCTCACCTGAATTGTCGCAGTAAGTTCCGGAGTGTCTCCCTGGTCATGCCCCGGACCGCCCTTTGTCGGGGTAAGAGGTCTGGGAGTGGGGATTTGGGAGTCATCAGCACTGGGCG
>CM052541.1:2037099-2068181 GCA_028533065.1 Trachops cirrhosus | reverse complement strand
GACTCTGGTCCCAGCTTGTCCCTGTGACCCCAGCCCCGGCCTGGCGCCCTGCTTCCTGAGGAGCCCACCTGCACTGCTCTTCAGCTTTCCCACAAACCCAAAACCGCTCTAAAATACGATGTCTGGGTTTAAAGAAAACAAGCAGAAGCGGGAATGCCGACGTGCGCTGGCGGCCTCCACCCGGCGCGGCGCAGGGGACCGACTTTCTGAGAGCGGCCCCTTTATTTTCACACCTGAGGCCGCCCCCTCTCTGCCCCCTCTGCGCCCTCTCCTGCTCTCGCTGGCTGGGGCAGCTCCGCTTTTTTGGGTCAGGTACAGGTCTTTGCTCTCTCCGTATTGAATTTCACCTTGTAAAGGTGGAACTAACATATTTATTACATTTATTACACATCTGTGTCTGTGTTTTTTCAAATCAGCCCCGAAGAGCAACACGGCCTTTGTTTGGGTGACCAGCCTGAGGCAGAAGCCTCCACGCCCGACTCCGGCCCAGCTGTTGACTCCGGCACATCTGGACAGGGTCCCTCGGCGCGCTGCCCTGGCTGCTGGCCGCGAGCCCAGTGAGGAGCCGGTGGCACCGAGGCAGGGCAGCGCCGTGGCATCCCTTTGTCCAGACTCGTGGGCCAGGTGGCCTGGACCCGACCCTGGCTGGGTGGCCTCCATAGCCTGTTCTCCCAGCTGACAGCGACGGAGGCATGGCCTTGCTCTTGGGTCGCCCGGAGGACACAGGTCCCTGGGGCAGGGTGTGAGGGAGCCTTCTGTGCCCTGGAGGCCAGCCAGGGCCGGGAGCGGCTGTGGGACAGACCTTAAATCCAAAGGCCAGGCCCTACATTTCTTTGTGTTTTGTGGTTGAATGAAGCACTCTGGGCCAAGTTCATGTGTAAATGGGGACGTCAATTCCTGCCTCATGATGGATTTGGGCCAACGGAGAGGGAGGGTGCTCGTAAAACTCCTCAGTGCCTGCGGTGTTCCCGGCCAAGGTCGCGGGCAATCCTTCCTGCGCGTCCACCCCGACACACTGTGGTGGAAACCCAAGGAGGCCGAGGCCCGTTGAGTGACGGCCTCGCCTCAGTGACTTCTTCTGTGCGGAGACACGTATTAAATATCCACCCTCTGCCACGTGGCTCAGTCGGGTAGGTGACTGTGTTTCTCGGATTTCCTCACCAGAGAGATGTGTATTCTTTTCCACATGCATACAGCTTTAGTAGAAGAAAGAATTTTAAATAAATTGTCCGGTTGAAGAGAGCGTTCTCAGTAACAGTAAACACACTTCCTAAAGGAATCCGAGATGCCGTTCCTTTGACGTTCCTGCGGGTGAAAGAAAGGAGCCCTCCGGAAATGCCGGGAACTGGGTGGACTCGACTGTGTGGCTGTGAATCAGTCAGGGGCTTGTCTCCCCCATGTGCTGCCGCGCGTGCAGGGGTCTGGGGCTCAGCAAGGCCGCCGGCCGGACTTGACCTTGTAGCGGGTTTCTGGCTGTTGCAACCTTTGCGCTCCAGGGACTAACTCGGGAACAGGGACCGTTTTGCAGAAGACAGGACGAGTAACTGGGTCCCCTGTTGCTGCACCTCCTCAGGGAAGGCCACAGGCCCACCTCTGCCACCCCCACTGCGGCCCCTGAGCTGCGGCCCAGGGAGCACAGGGTGCACTCGGGGTACCTCCCTGCCCGCGCCTCACCCGCTTTCTTTCGCTTAATTAAAAGTAAACAGCTCTGCAGCGCAGACAGCTGGTCTGTCACGCATGCCGGGACGCGGCGTCCTCCCGGCACCTGCCTTTTAATTGAATGACTCCCACCCTGGGCCTCTGGGTCTTCCACTGATCAGTTACACACACAGTGGAGGCGAAGCTTCCAGAGGTGTGCGTCAGGCAGTGTCACATGGAGCAGCCGTGGCGGACAAGGGTGCTGGTCCACATTCTGACAATTTGACACGTGGCATTTTGTGGGCCATGTGATGTCAGGTTGCAGTGATTCTAAAAAAATGCCAGCGTAGCTTATCTGATATCAAGAAAACTACCTCTGAGCAGCAGAAACCATTTCCTGAGTGTGAGGACAGCATGGTCGTGCCAGGGGCCAAGTCCCAGAATCCCACCAGGAGCACCGGCCATCAGGTGCGTGGGAGCCGGCAGGCTGACATCAGCCCGACTTCAGTGAGAGGCCGGTAATGCACTCAGACCTGCAGGCTGTGCGCTCACATGGCAACATTGTAACCGCTCGTGTGGCAACACTGTAACCGCTCACGTGGCAACATTGTAACTGCTCACGCGGCAACATTGTAACCTCTCACGTGGCAACACTGTAACCGCTCACGTAGCAACATTGTAACCGCTCACAGGGCAACATTGTAACCGCTCGTGTGGCAACACTGTAACCGCTCACGTGGCAACATTGTAACTGCTCACAGGGCAACACTGTGACTGCTCACGTGGCAACACTGTCACCTAGGGAAGTCACTTAAATGCCCTGCGCCTCAGACAATGGAATAACGTCTTTAAAGGGCTGAAAGAAATACATGTCAGCCCAGAATTCTATATCCAGCAAAACTATCCTTCGGAAATGGAGGTGATATGAAGACATTTTGAAACAAGTAAAAGGAGCGCTGAGGGAATTGGCTGCCAGCAGACCTAAAATAAATGCGGAAGGAAGGCCTGCAGCGGAAGGGGGAATCCGCCGAGCGGGAAGCCGGAGCATCGGCACGGAATAGGGAGCGCTGCAGATGGGGAATACGTGCCTGAGGGCGAAACACTGACTTCCCCTCTCATTTTCTTTAAAAGGCAAGTGACTCACGCAAAAATCACAACACTCTCTTGTGTCTGCCACACTTCTAGATGTAAAACGTATGATGAAAACATGAAAGATTATACAGTTGTAAGTTCTCACGTTTTATGTAAAATAGCACCACATTAACCCCACGGAGACTGTGATGAATTCAAAACGGCTACTGCAAGCTGGAGAGCCGTCAGGAAAAAACAAGGAAGAGGCGGTGCTGGAGTACACGGCCTCTGAACGGAAACTAATTCAAGGTAACGTGGAGTGCAAACCGTCACTGAAAAGTAACATTCAAAGAAGAAAGCGACATCACTGAAAAGACAGCAGAGGAATTCAAATACAGTGGTAGACCTGACCCAACCATGCGAGGGGCCGCCCTTCCCGTGCACTGGGCCAACGCTCCGGTTCCACGGCACCCGTGTTAGACCACGAGGGAAAGCTGGACCCCACTGGTGCCACCCACAGGAGTGCACTTTCACCGCCAAAACACCAGACGTGGAAGAGGGCCAAGGAGGCGGCTGTGGCCATGTTCAGGTGAGGGTCTTCAGGACCAGGAGTGTCACAAGAGACAAAGGGGACACCCCATCATGATGAGACCACCGATCAGGAAGACGGAGCAGTCCAGGGCGTGGTGCATCTCGTAACGGTGCTTCCATATCCGCAGGGCTAAACTGACCGCTCCGGGGAGAGACAGAACCCCACAGTCCCCGCTGGAGTTTTAACGCCCTCTTTCAGTGGTCAGTCAGTCACGTGAACAATAGAGAGAGAGAGAACGAAGGAGCAGGTGCGTGGAAACACTCACAATGCGCATGTCCGACACGGGCCGCGCGTCCTGACCACGCAAAGACTCTAATAAATCGCGAGACCCGTGGCCCAGTGAAAACTGGCAAGTGACTTGCACAGATACTGAAAAAAAGGGACAAACAGCACATGAAAATGATGGTTCCACAGCGTGTACCTTTTTCTAAGTTCACAGTTAAAGTGTATGCTTAAGACCTGCACAGTTTGCCGTACGTAAATTTTCCCGTGCTGAAAAGAGACAGGAGGACAAAGAGAAGAAGGACCTCGGTTTGTATCCACTCAGCTACTTGACCTGGGTGGCCTCGGGCCAGCTGTGTGGCCTCTCAGAGCCTGTTTCTCTCTCTGCAAAGTGGGGACAAGACGAGCCCTCACATAACCGTGAGAAGGTGTGGGGCGCCTCCCCCGTGCGGGGCGCTGTGGTCACGGCTCAGCGATCTTTCTTCATTCCCCACCCACCCTCCCCTTCTCCCGAACCCCCGCTCCCCAGAATCCTCTCCACCGACCCCTCCGGACCAGCAGGGAGGGCAGGGCAGTGGACCGTCCTGCCCCACGCGGTGCTGGGTCCACGTGGCCAAGGAAGAACCCCCTGCCCCCACTTCCTCACGGGGCCACCGGGACAAGGAGCGGTGTCTCTGTGAGCCACTGTCTAGGGCGCCATCGCCCGGCTCGAGGCCCCGGGAAGCCCACGCTCGGCGAACGTCCGGCCCGTGCGCAGGCAGTTCTGCTGCGCCCTGTGATGTGGTGGGAGGTGCCTCCTCGGGCACTTGGGCCCCAGGTGAACTAAGCAGCATACGGTCTGCCTGGAGGGATTCCACCAAGTAAAAACGGAGTCCCGAGATGTTTTAATGTTGTATATAAATGCTCTGCGTCAAAACGCTTTAAAACTGAACGATCCTGGTGTGCACTGTCTGCCCATCTGTCAGTCACCTATCGTCTGTCCATCTGTCTGTCCGTCACCATCATCATCGACAGACAGACCGTATCAGAGCACCACCGCTCTCTGGGCGACAGCACACCCCCACCACCCGGTCTGACCCGCACACTGCCGGAGGGACGGTAACGTGGTGGGGGGGGGCGAGTGGTGGGGGGGGCGCAGAGCTTATCCAAGGTCGCAGAGCTGGTGGCACATGGGCCTCTCAGGACACTCCGTCCGCTGGCCTGCGACACAACCGAGCATTTGCATTGTTGCGGCCGGCGTGGCTGCCTGCGGGCGCCCCCTCGCTCCCCGTGTGAGGCCCCGCGTGCAGTCGGTGCGGCCGTGACAGCTCCGGCCGTGTGATGTGAGAAGGGACCGCAGAGCACGCAGGTGCGGAGGCCGCTCTGGGGGGCATCGCGGAGCGATCCCGCAAAGGAAGGAGCCGCTTCTAACTCTGGGTGCCCAGCCCCACGCAGCAACTGCGGAATCTGCAGGAAGACCGGGGTAACCTCGAGGACGGAGGCTCACGCCGCCCGAGAAGCTGACCGGCAGCGTCCGCCCCAGTCGGCTCAAGGAGACCACCGCGGGGTCTGACAGTGAACTGGAAGCGGGCCGAGCGTGGGCCCGAGAGCGGGGGCGACGCGTACCTTGAGGACCAGGTGCACCATCATCTGCAGGCCGCTCTTGCCGGGGTACTTCCCCGCGATGTTGTCTGCGGACAGGTTGAAGAGGTTGGCGCCCGTCTCGCTGCAGATGGCGTGGACCAGCATCTTCTTCCCGACCCCCGAGGGCCCGGCCAGCAGCAGGGACTTCACCAGAGGCGCCTTCTCGTGCACCTCCGCGGAGCCTGAAAGGGGCGGGGCGAGGCTGTAAGTCCCGCCCGCCAGTATCAGTGGTCCTGGTCAAGGCCCTGACTCCACGGCGGCGGACCCCGCTTCTGCCGCCGTGCCCAATGCGTTGTGGGAAGCGCTGCAGACCACAGGCGCGCCTTCTGGCTCAGCTGGCGCCGACGCGTAGTCCGGGCTGGAGGCGGAGCCCCGGGGTCTCCTTGGGTATCTGACACATCGTTTCCCCCACCCCCACCCTGGACTCCCCCCCCACTCATCGTTTAAACAACGTCCCTGCATTAACTTACCTCGGACAGCTTTGGGGGCATAGAGGGGGGTTTCTCTGCTTGTCAGCAGCATCTCACCCTTGGAGAGCTTGGGAAGGGGCCGTGGAGGTGGCCAGGAAGGGGGCCGACACGTGCCCGTCCGTGATTCTTAGGGGCCGAGGGGAACCCAGGATCCAGCGGCTGGAGCCGGACTTGTTCTCCGGCCGGTTTCCAGCCCGTCAGCCGGCGAGGCCACCTGACCCCCGACAGGAGAGTGACTGGAGTCGCTGTGCAGTCGCGGAGGGTCCGTGCGCGTGCACTCGACCGCGAGGTTCGGCTCCTTCGAGCCCTGGCGGGGACGCGGCCCAGCAAGGGCCGGCATGGTTTGCTTTTGCTCAACACCCCCCCCCCCCGCCCCCGCCTCCCGCACTGCCCGAGCAGCTGTAAATGTGTCGATGCTGTAATGAACATGCTGCTTTTCTCTTTTCTTCCTCTTCTCGTGCACTTGAAAAGGTATTGTGCATTTGCCATATACTTAGAAACAGTTTTTGTGGTTACCTAACATGCCCCTCATACACTTGGAAATAATTTGGAGCAAGTTCTCTGTAAAATGAAATTAAATAGGCATGTTTGATCCGTGGTGAGTGGCGGATCAAGGAGACCGTTTTCCACGCAGGAGAGAGACACCCGTCCGTCGGGCCTTCTCAGCACTGGGCACCAAGGGCCGCTCAGTTCCTGGTCCCGCTGGTGGCCTTCTGGTTCCAACCCAAAGGGAGGCGGGAAGTGCTGTACAGGACTCACTACACCCCAGTGGGCGTGGCCAGAATGGGAGGCAGCCGATGCTGAGATCCCAGAGTCCCCCGGGGAATTCAGAGAAGCTGCTACAATGAACGTGGCTGGGTGGCGGTGGCTCAGGCCAGGCGGACTTCCAGGAGGAGGCGGCACCTGGGCCAGCTCGGAAGCACAGGCAGATTTGGCGCCTGCGGGGAAGGGGTCCTGTGGGAAGATTCCAAGGGAGGGGCGCGGGCCTGGCCGGGTGGGTCCGGCGGTGCCGGGGCCGGCAGATGTCTGGTGGGTGACGGGCAGGGGCAGCGGGGGGTGCGGGGAGACAGTGCCGCCGGCCGAGGGGGTCCCTGGAAGGCGGTCAGGGCTGCAGACCGGCCAACGTGCTGGCTGAGGCCAGCGTGGAGTCCAGTGCTGGGGACGGGATCTGGCGGGGACTGGAGGGAGGGTCGAGGGTGGGGGACACTCAGGAGAAGGTGCGCATGTGCTCCAGGGAAGTGACTTTCCAGAAGGAAGGGGGTGGTCGCCAAGGTCACTCGGACAGGTAAAGGGGGGCTGAGAAGGCCTCTGCGCCTGGGGCCTTGCTGACCTCTGAACTGCCAGTCGGCAGGGACAGGGGTAGGTAGTTGAAGGGGACACGGCTGCCGCAGCGTCCACGGCTCTTCCTGCCCGTCTCAACTTCCGGTGGCGGTTTTGAAAAATGATGGAGAATTGCTGAGAGATGCTCAATCCGGGGGCTCTCCGGTGTCCGGAGGGTCCGCGTCACGAGGGTGTATGTCCCTGTCCCGAGCCGGCTTTGCTGCTCCCCGGTGCTGCGCTCTGCGTGGCTCCCTCGTCTGGAAAGGCAGGCTTGGTAGCGACCTGCACGGGTTCCTCTGGGCGGAGCGGCAGGCGGCTCTGCTCCGTGGGCGCCCCCTCCTTCCTCTCCCTCCCTTTGGGGGGCAGCAGCGTCCCCGGGAGGGAGGAGGTCGCTGCCGGGCAGGGGCGTCCCGGGCATTCCTTTATCTGCCCCGGGGCTCAGAGAGCTCACACCCCATCCCGGGAGCCCGGGCGGCGGCCAGCAGAGCCTGCGTGGTGGGGCCAGGCGGGGGCAGCGGCTCCGGCCCCCGGCCTGGGTGCCTTCTGCCAAGGGGCTCAGTCCTGGCAGCGGTGACCCAAGCCACCGGGGCCAAGGAGCACTCTCCTTTTTGTAACTCGACACTAGTTTCAACAGCTTAAATTTCAATCGAGCACTTGAAAGGCAGGCGTGGACACGTTTCACCGTGTGTCCCGGTGGTGCCGGGCACGCACACCCGTCACGAGGGCGAAGGCCCGCCAGCCTGTGGCCCGGGGAGGCGGCAGCCAGAAGCGACTTCAGGTTCCTCGCTGACAAAAGAGGGTCTGGGCAGGACGCTTCCTGGGCATCCTCCCCCTGATGGCGGCCTGGGGACGACACCATCCCTGCCCCCAGGAGCCGAGGTGCAGGTGCACGCCAGCCCCGCTTGTGAGAAGCGTCCTTCCGATCTCGCCAGCTCTCGGTCTCCCAGCTCCGGAGCCCTCCGTCCCGCTGGGATGGCCCAGGGGGACTAAGCTCTTCGTCTTGTTCGCAGGGACCTGCAGATGCCACGCGTCACAGCGCTGACCCCACGTGACGTGGGTCCTCCTGGGCCACCTGTTTGTTCGTGGCGTTTTTTGTTTTGGCAATGCCGCCCCCAAATTCCAGGTCCTGCCGCTGACATTTAGTTTAAAGAGGAACGAACTATTTCTTGCCCACAGGTTGAAGTTCCAGTTTAAGTCCAAGTGCCCAAACTAGTCCCATCTTGTTTTAAAGCAAACGGAGCAAACGAAAAGCGGTTCCCAGAGCTGAATGGTCATCACGGCTGCACCGGCCCGACCCCGCCCACACCGGCCGGCCCCGCCCACCCCCGCCGGCCCCGCCCACCCCGGCCGAGTGCAGATTCGAGCGGTGAAGCAGCAGTGAGTACGGGCAGCAGCGCGCTGTCCCGGAGAGCCCAGCGCCCCGGCCCTCCGGGCACTCCACGGAGCTTGCGTCTGAGGTCTGACCAGTCTGGACCCCGCCGCCCTCCGAGGTGAGAGTGGACCTCGGGGAAGCCCGAGGAGCCTCGCTCCCTGACAGCCAGGACACACCCCGTCAGTGACTCCGGGAGGGACCGGGGGACCGAGGCCTGGGTGTGGAGGCGCGCCGTAACCCCCGTCCCTGGTCTCATCTGATCTACTGGGATGCGTCTTCCTCGCAGGTGCTTGCTTCGGCTGTTCTCTCTTCGGGTGGCAGCCCACGGACCTTCCGTCTGCCGTGTGAGGCAGGTGCTCAGACGTGCCCCCAGGGCGCCGCTCAGGGTGCTGGGAAGGCACCATCGCGATGGAGCTGCACCCACTCAAAACTCGGAGGGAGGGGAAGCCGGCGATGAGACCCTGGACGACAGGGTCAAAGCCGGCACGTGGGGCACCGGCTTCTGGAAAGGGCGCTGCAGGGCGGGCGCGGGGTCCTTACCCAGCGGCAGGATCCCGTACAGGGCGACGAGCTGCCGGACGTCCAGGAGGGAAGGCATGGGCTCCACCGACACCTGGCGGAGCGTGGTCCCCAGGTAGCTGTACTCCCCTGGGGAGGAGAAACGGGGGGCACGTGAATGCGCACTCCGGGCCGAGCTGCCTGCTCGGGCCCCTGCAAAGTGACACGGGGCGCAGGTTCAGCCCTTGGAGCGAAGACAACCACAGGCCGGAGGGCCGGTGCGGAGGGCACACCTGTCCTCAGAGGAAGGCTTCGGCGAGGACTTCCCGGGTGCGGGAGCACACGGGTGTGGTCGCCAGGCCCTACGCCGACCTCTGCCACTTTCAGAAAGTGCCCTTTGGACGTGGGGCTTGTGACGAGGGACGACGTTCTAGAGCGAGGGGCACACAAAGGAGGCTGACATCTCGCAGGCTGCGTCTCATTTACGCCCGAGAGACTGTGTCCCGCATTGGCACCAACCTCAGAGCTGAGTTACTCCCGGTCCCCACGTGGAGCCTGCACTGGGGCCGGCGGACCTGACTCTAAATGCTGTCCTGTGAGGGAGAAGGACCTGGGCCTGATTCAGGATAAATAGAAACATCTCCTTTCGAGGGTAATACTCATTTACATTTTTAAAGGCTCACCGAAGCGATAATACAGACATAAATCTTCACAGATTTAATTAGAAGGCATCAAAGGGCTTAATTGTAACCAGTCATAAATCCGAAGTGCTATTTTCCAAGTACTTCAGATAAGGTCACCGGGAAAATTAGCCCGGCTGTCCTCATCCGTCAAGGGGGGGACCCCGACGCGCCTCTAACAGCCAGTCTCGATTCGCACCGGAATCTGAGGGAACAACGCCGCTAAGTGATCGTTTCTCCTGACTCTGTAACGAGTGCGGTTCCGGCCCAGCTTCTGACGGTCCACACACATGACAAATAGATTTATGCGTGCGTGTAAAAACACTGGAAAATACACTTTGCGGGTGTGGAATACTGCAAGCATCAGCGCTTTAAAGTGCGTGCAGGTGCCCGGAAGACTGGAGGTGGAAGGCGCCAGGGGACACCCGCTGTCTGGCTGCGGGGGTGAGGGGCAGCCTTTCAAAGTCGCCCCTGGTAAGGGCAGTGCTGGCGGCGTGAGTGACCGCACAGCGTCCACCGTGGCTGCGGGTCCCACTCGCTCAGCCGAGCGGGTGATAAACAGGACGGTGGCTCATTTCGCCGCTGCCAAGCCGGGGGAGGTCCCGTGCCGGCGTTAAACCCCCGCTCGCTGCCGTGCACGTGGCATCAGAGGCGGGGCTGGGACCCCATTGCCCTGCTTAACTGCACCCGTCCTCACACAGCTGCACCCTGTCTTCTAGCGCAGGCTCTATTTGGACAGATTATGGGGGCTGGAGAGCGGGCGGGAGTTCGGATGGCGTGCAGGATACACCGGCTGGGGCGTCGGCCAAGCGGCGCGGCATCCAGAATGCCCAGGACTGCGTCTGCGGCCGTGCCATCGGCTGGGCCTGAGCCCGGGACTCCTCCCCGCACGGGACCAGCCGTCCCACAGGGAGGGAGGGGGACACGGAGGGCGAAAGGGCGCTGAGACGGGCCGGAGGAGAACCTGACAGGGAAACGGTGATGCTGCCGTTGCAGTTAGCAAAGATGGGGTCAGTGAGGCGGGCCCTAATCCAATCTGACTGGTGTCCTGTAGGGGAAGGACACGGACACAGATACACACAGACACGCACACAGGGACAGGGCCCCGTGAGGAGGGACACAGAGATCCGGTGACGCAGCGAAGCCAAGGAACACCAGGGTTGCCAGCAGACCGCCGGGGGCCAGAGGAGGGATGTCGTGTAAGGGCAGCTCCGGCCGCGGAGCCCGAGGGCAGCTGGGCGTGCAGGCTGGGGGGCCCGGGGGTCCGGGCAGCAAAGGAGCCGCTTCTGCCTCGGCGTCTGCAGAAGGAACAGCCCTGTGACACCTTGACCTTGGACTGCAGGCCTCCTGACTGTGAGGCCCTAAGTTCCGGCCGTATGAGCCCCTCTGTGTGTGGCTGTCACGGCAGCCCTAACCCTCACGGAGATGGAGTCAAGTGACCGCAGAGAACAGAGACAGGAAGACACAGGTGCAGAGACAGGAGAAGCGGTAGGAATCTATGAGGAAGGTGGGGTCCGTCTCTAACATTCCAGTCCGCCCCGCACAGCGTTAAAAATGGGGCGCGGACTGGAGCAATTTATAAACAATTTATAAACAAACACACACACGAACCGCACTTAAGTAAGTCGCCCAAAGAAGGGGGGCGAGAGGACATGGAGGCCCCAAGAGGACAGATGATGCCTGTGGCCTGTGGCCCCCGTCCTCACCCCCGCCCCCGCAAAGACACCCCCTCCCCCAAAACTTCAAGGACTGCACACAGCACACGTGACTGTGACAGACGGTTAACACCCAGGGGTACTGACTTGTTTACAGCATTTCTTCTGACATTAAAAAAAGTGTGTTTGCCCTTGAGATTGGCTGCCAGTTGATCGATGATGAGCTATGATTTGACCTCTGACTTTTTCTTCACCCGAGGACATTTTTAAAAATTGCTCTCAGCGAGAGAGTAAGGGGGAGAGAGAGACAGCCATGTGAGGAAACTCCCGCGCCAGGAATGGAACCCGAAACCTAGGTCTGGGCCCTGCCCGGGGATCGAACCCACCGGCTTCCGGTCACAGCAGGGCGCTCCCACCCACTGGGCCCCGTCGGCCAGGGCTATAAAACTTGTGCCGAAGGCAGACTGCCCAGCTTCCAGAGAGAGTCAGCAGAGAGCCACCTGCAGGCTGACCCTGGTGCGTCACCCCTGCCGAGATGACGCGAGTGCCGGGGCACGCGTTTGGGTGCCGCTCGGGGGACAGCTGGCTGCTGCTCGGACAGCGATGAACGGGGACGCTGCGGGGGTGACCACGTGCAGACGCACAGGGCTCTGGCCCCGGACAGACGACAGCACCGCTGGGGGACACTGAGGGCAGTGATGCCGTCGCCCGCCAGGACTCGGACGCGGGGACCCGTCACCACACAGGCGGGCGGGGGGGCGCTGACAGGTGTGTGGGAACAACCAGCTCAGGGCTCAGGGGGACATCACTGCCCGTCGTACCTCCTCTGTGCCTCCCTCCTCCGCACGGGGAGAGAATCACCCCCAGGACGCACAGACCCCACCCCGAGAGACGCTCTGTGTCACCTCACAGCACAGCCAGCCCGTCAGTGCCCCCGTGACGTCGGAAATGTGGCTGCCGGAGAGTGCTGCGATATCCTCGTCTTCCCTGACCGTGAGCTGGGCGTCTCCCCGTAACTTTACCGTCTGGCGGGTTTGTTAAACGTCTTGCTGCTGGTTAGCGGGGGATGGCCTCGGACTCGGACACAGCGAGGTCCCTCACTGCACGGCTTGCGTTCCTGCTTCAGGGGGTGTCACGGGAACAACTGTTCTCAGTGCTTGTCGGCTCCTTCCCTCCGGCGCCCTCCCGGGGTCCAGCACCTGCGGGCTGCTCCTTCTCGGCTGCCCCGTGCACGCTGCTTCCTCAGAGTCCGTTCACTCTTGCTCTCCATCGCCAGCTCTCCTTTTTAAAATTTCTGTCCTTCCCATCTTATTTCTCTTAAAGTCCATTTTCCGTGGACTTCATCATGTTAATTCAGTTTGTTAAAAAACAGTTCTCCCCTTATTACTAACATTCCGTAAGTTTTGCCAACTCATACCTGAATTGCTCTAATTCTATTTTACATATTCTCACAGACAAAGTCAATATTCAGAAATCAAAGTCATTTTTGTATACCAACAATGAAATATCAGAAACAGAAATCAGGAAAAAAATCACACTTGATATAGCAGCAAGAAAAATAAAGTTCCTAGGAATAAACCTGACCACGGAGGTAAAAGACCTGTACTCAGAAAACTACACAACTCTGAAGAAAGGAATCGAGGAGGACACAAACAAATGGAAGCAGGTACCGTGCTCATGGATGGGAAGAATTCACATCATCAAAATGGCCATGCTACCCAAAGCAATGTACACATTCAGTGCAATCCCTATTAAAGTACCAAGGGCATATTTCACAGACATAGAACAAACATTTCAAAAATTTATAGGGAACCACAAATGACCCGAATAGCTGCAGCAATTTTGAGGAAGAAGAACAAAGTAGGAGGGATCACAATACCTGATATCAAACTGTATTACGAGGCCACAGTAATCAAAACAGCCTGGTACTGGCACAAGAACAGACACAGAGATCAATGGAACAGAACAGAGCCCAGAAACAAACCCATGTCTCTGTGGTCAATTAATATTCAATAAAGGGGGCAGAAGCATAAAATGGAGGAAAAATAGCCTCTTTAACAAATGGTGTTGGGAGAGCTGGACAGCTACATGCAAAGAAAATGAGACTCGATCGCCAACTTACACCATGCACAAAAATAAACTCAAGGTGGGTAAAAGACTTAAATGCAAGTCATGCCGCCATAAAAGTCCCAGAGGAGAACATAGGCAGGAGAATCTGAGACACTCCACGTGCAGCAATATTTTCACTGACATGTCCCCTAAAGCAAGGGACATAAAGGAAAGGATAAACCAACGGGACCTCATCAAAATAAAAGGCTTCTGCGCGGCTGAAGAAAACAGCACTAAAATGAAGAGGGAACCAGCCGTGTGGGAAAACGTCCTTGCCAATGACACCTCGCACACGGGTTTGGTCTGCAAACTGCATGAAGAGCTCACACGACCCCACTGCAGGAGACAGCCGCCCCGTTGGAAAGCGGGCGAGGGACCTCCGTGGTAACGCTCTTCACACGGGGATGCTGAGGCGTGGTTGAGAGGGCGGCTGCGGTTCTGTCTGTGGTGCGGGCGTGTCTTTCCAGGATGCAAATGTCTTCCTCCTCTTTCCTTCTCCCCCGCGCTCGGCAGCAGCCGTCACCGGGAACACTCTCCCTGGCCGAAACTGATGTGCGACGACATTCCCGATTTTCAGAAGTTCAGCACAGCTTTGAATATGCCACAGAGCCTCCTCCCTGCTGTTCTCCTTTGTGTTCGAAGTACGGGGGCGGCCTGCTTTTTCGGACGCCTGGTTCTGTGCCCCTCCCCCAGTTCCCCTGGACCTGCTCTTCGAGCTCCTGCGTCCTTGTCCCCTGCAATGCTGTTCCCCAGAGTGTCTTCCCAGACAGGGCCTTCTGGGAAGGGGCTGTGGCGGGTCCGCCCCTATTCTACCCCTCGGCGCTCACCTGCTATTCAGGTGGGCAGCCCGCCCCCTCCTCGCTGCCCTTCCCTGGGCGTACTTCTCCCGCCCCCTGCCCCCTGTCACCATGGCTTGTACCTTCAGACCGAGGGGAACCCTGCCGTGCAGTCTGGGTGTAAATGCCGTCCTCGGTTTTGTGTTTGTGACCTAGTCGGTCCGCCTTTTAAATGGGGGGATCGGGAAGCCCCGCTGCCGTCTCTCGAGCTTAGGGCCTCACCTGGAAGAGGTGAGGACACATGGGAGGGACCGAAGCGCGTCAGCCCTTGTGGCAGCGTGAACAGTGTCCTCTGATGAGGTCGTTCCCACGGGTGGTCACTCTGCGGCGTTGACCCCATTTGCTGGGGCCTCAGGCAGCTCAAGGAAAGGGACCGAGCGGTCACTGGAAAAGCCCAGGTGGATAAGGGAGTAGTAGGAAGGCGAGATGGGGGCCCACGAGTTTGCGAGACTGCCGCGTGCCGGGCGCTGCACCAACGAACATGAGGAGCTCAGTGGCGGACACGGCCCACGTGACGCGGAAGGAGAGAGCAGGCCAGGAGGGGGAGCTCACCCCAACCAGGAGGGCAGAGACAGGATTCTGCTAAAAATGTTATTTTTTTCATGTTGACAGAATCAACAGAATATAATCCAGGGGATCCAGGCAAAAACCCCAAGGTACTTGAACAAGAAAACACATACATTAACAGAAACCCACGCGCAGTGCGGTGTCCACCCTGGTACCATTCCTACGCCATTAGGAAATACGGAGGCCCTTCCAAGGCCTGGAGAGGGACACGTGTCTTTGGGGGGGGGAGCCTAAGTAATCGTGTCTGATCAGAGGGCGACAGCAGCCTTCTCGCTCCCACAGACCGACCGCTGAATGTAGACGTAAGAGTGAGTAAGAGGGAACCGAACTGTGACAGAATCACAAACAGGAGAGAGAGTGCAAGCACCCACAGTGACACCACGGGTTCACAGGGAGGGTGGGGGGCTGCTCTCCCTGGACAATGGGGTGAACGAATGCAGAAGGGGGGCTGGAAACAGGGTCCCCATCGGACACCCGCCGCGCAATGCCTGGTGCAGCGAAACGCACCCGAGGGTGCCCACCCCGTCTCGACAGCTGCGCGCAGAGCCTCCAAGCAACGCCCCGCCCCCATTGCCCAGAATGAAAGAGTGGAAAACGCAGCTTCACACGTGGGCAAGCTGGGGAACAGCTCCCTCGCCAGTGACCGGACTTGTCACCAGCGGTGGGACGAGGTGTCAGCGTGCGTCCCTGACGTGAAATGTGGGGAGAGGGACGCGGCGTCACCCGGGGGCTCTCCTGGTGCAGCACCGACGTTGGCCGTGAGTCCCGTCCTAAGAAAACCCTGGAACCACGGCGGCTGAAGCCCAGTCCGCGGAGGAGCTCAGACTGTCCGGAAGGCCGACACCGGGGAAGGCGGACAGGCCGGCCACCATCCCGGGGAGGAGGGCAGAAAGGAGGCAGAAAAGAAACGGCCGTCCCGCCCGAGGTTCTCGACGGGATTTGGGTTGAAAACCACGAACAGGCACACGGGACACTGTGGGGACACTGTGGGGACACTGTGGGGACCCCTGGTGAAACCGGTCATCGGGGTCAGGTTTCCCGGGTGTGACCGCCCTCCTGTGGCCTCGCAGGAGAAGGTCCCCGCCCTCCGGGCACGCGCCAGTGGAAAGACCTCCGAATTAGGTGGGGGGACTGTGCCGAGTTTTAAGCTTTAACTGTGTTTTCGGGGCATCGTGTTGAAATGGTGAAAACCTGTGTCCCCACTGCCTTCCTCCCGACCACTGGTGCGGTGGCCCCTCGGGAAGGACCCTCCCGGCAGGGCGGAGCTGTGCGTTCTCTCAGCGTGCGCGCGCACGCACAGGAAGGCGCGTCCTCCGTGCGGCGCAGACCAGAAGGACCGCCCCAGGCACCTGGCCAGGAGGTTCCCAAACCTGCTGCTGCCACGCGAGGGCAGAGAGCCGGACCCCCAGCTCACAGCGCAGAATGCGTTCCCGTCCGTGCGAGCCCGCAAACGCCACCAGCCGCTCCGGGCTGGGTCCGGGGGCGGCCCCACCCACTCAGGGAGCACGGCTCCAGCCTCGGGGAGCTCAGAGCCCGAGGGAGGCCGCACGCACACGCGGCTCCCCGTGCACCTTACCGATGTAATCCGAGAGGTTGACCTTCAGGGCCTGGACCAGCAGCCCCTCTTCCACCAGCTCCTTGAACAGGGATTCGATGGTTCTGGAAAGGGAGCGGACCGTCAGTGGTGTTCCCGCCAGCGGCCCCCAGGTCCGCAGGGCCCCGGAACCAGAACCGTTTCAAAGCGCCTGCTCTGTGCGCAGGTGAGGACATGGGCTGCTGGGGCGTTTCTACAATTCGGGGATAAATGGGGCTTTCTAGAGATAATGCTTTCAGGCATCCACGTGTCCGGCTGGTGTTCCTGTTAACCAGTGACGTCTTCGGGTGGCGGAGAACAGCGGTCACTCTGCACCCTGCCCTCCCATTGGCCTTCAAGATGGCGCGGACGCGAATCGGCAGTTCCCCACTAACAGTAAGTAATGCAAGGAGCCCACGGTCATAGATGCAGGCAGTGTCTGCCAGCCGTGGTAGACCATCAATCCTTCGTGAAACCGATGTTTCCTTTTAAGCCACTAGCTGAAGAGTTCGAGAGAACCATCTATAAAGAACAAAGACTTACGGGGGAAGTAATTCTAGGATGAAAGAGAGCATCTGAGGCCCTGAGTGTGAGCGTCTTCCAGGAGGGCGCTGGACCTCCCCACAGTGTTTACAGATGTGCGGACCGCTTCTCCGAGAGGTCGTCGGGCGGGGGGCCGGCACACGGGGGACGGACGGCGACCGAGGTCACGCACGGAGACGCTGCCCAGCTGTGGAGCCAGACCCCCAGGGGGGCTGGCTGGGGCTCGGCCGGCGGGAACGCCATTCCACGGGCCAAGTTCACGTACTGTTTGGCACCATCCTGTGACATGTTTTGTCCCCCCCCCGCCCTTTTTGTTCTAGGGGCCTTATTCCTTGGTCCTGCCCGAGTCTTTCTTTCGACTGAAGAATTGCAAATATGACTGCATTTAAGCAGCTCGCGGGCTGCTCCAGGACCTACGCTAGCATGATTAAAAGACTCTGGAGCATCAGATTGGAGCCAGATACTACTGGGATAGATGCTGATTCAGTGACCCCAGCCTTTGAGTGACTGGAATTGTATTCTACCAGAGATACTTAAAGCAGCATGCGCTCTGCTGAGAAGGAGGGAGGCCCTGATTGCGATGCAGTTTGGGATAACAGGGTCTGACCTTCGTCGGGGAACTGTCGTAGTTCAACCTGAATAATTTCTTCAATGTAAACACACAGCATGCATAACACATTAACATAACGTTGAGTGTTCTCTAAAGTAATCAAAACAATCTATTAAGAAGCCCCACACATGAACCTCTATCTGGAATCTTTCCAGCGAAATGGACTTTTGGATGGGACACATTTTCAACTTTCAAACTACCTTAAACTATTACAGAAATACTGGTTTAAGGTTTCTATGAATTTGATGAAACAGATGTTGTCTTACGGTATCTCAGTATTTCCTCAAAAGTTGGATCGGGATGCTCTATTTTAAACAATTTCTGAAGAACCTCATGGGGTTTGAAACCTAAAAAAAGCCACACGCACTCAGGAGCCGCGGGCCCCACTTGGCCCCGGGCTCATCGTCCAGGCTTGCCTTCCCAGGAGGGCGCCACCGGGGCCCGGCGCTGTCCCCAGGACACCCACGGAGGACAGCGGGGCCGGAGCACCCACAGGGCCCCTGCCGGACCGAGGCTGGGGGCTCAGGCCGCGTCCCCTCTCCTCTCGGGGTGCCCCCCAGGCTTCGCAACAGCGCAAGCGCACCCCTCACCTGTTGGCGGTCAGGTCTCCATCCTTCTCCTTTCTGCCTTTTCTGCCTTTCTTCCCCTTCTGCTTCTGGAAGAAAATGGAAACATCCAACAACTTGGGAAACACCAGGGGGCAAGTGAACTGCAGAAATCAGCTGAGGGCGCTGGTGTCTGGTCACGGCGGTGGGGGGACGAGGGGGAGGCCGGCTGTGGTGCGTGGACGTGGAGTGGACAGAAGCCACGCTTTCCTGCATAGAGGGCCGTGTCCCCGGGCGGGCAGAGGGTGAGGTCACCACTGTGGAAGCCACGTGAGCTGCATCCCCGGTGGGCCCGAGTGTTTCGATCCCCCTCCTCTGGCCCTGGCGCTGGGCAGGACGGAGGTGAGTACCGTGCGCACGGCGGTCAGCCGCACCCGTCCCTGCTGCCCGGTGCCCTCTCGGGAGCATCGGTCAGAAATCGGGAGCCCCTGGGGCGGGGCCGGGCGGTCGCCCACCTCTGCTTCCCAAAGGGTTCTCCCTTCCGAGACTCGGGGCAGCTGGGGAAGGGCTTAGCGTGCGGCCTTTGCCTCCGTGCAGGCTGCCTCCCCCTCAGACCACACCGTGCATGGCCCACAGATCCAGTGGGGCCCCCTTGGCAGCGGCAGGGAGCCCTCCGGCCTGGCCCTCTCTTCCTTTCCCGGTCCAGCTTCTGTGTTGGGCCTCCGCAGGCGGCCTGGCCCAGGACGGGCCGAGGGCCGCTCCCTGACACTGCACCCTCTCTCTCCTCCATGTCTTCTATTTCCTCGTCCAGGCGTTCACTGTTTCTTCTGCAGTATCGCTCACGAACAGTGGCGTGCCGCCACGCACACATTAAGGCCGACGCAGGACTGGGCTAACTGTTACGTACGACCACGTGCCCACGCCCAGGGAGGCCTGTAGGATGTCGTCACCCCGAACGCCCCCCGAGGCCGCCTTCCCGTGGGCATGCGACCGCCGCCCCAGCCGCCGGAGCCTCGGCCTGCCCGCTCTCGTGCACGGAGCCGCACCCCGGGGACCCCCCACGTCTGGCCCCTTTCCATCGGTGCTCTGACCGTGGGGTCCCCGAGTGTGGCTGCACACAGCTGTGCTTCATTCACATTGCTCTCTGCGTGCGTTTGCAGACTAGTGTTGGACTCTGAGAGGACCGGGACGCGCACGCAGCTGTCAGCGGCGGTGCGGAGCGGCCCTGGGCGCCTCTGCCCGGCTGTCCCAGTGCTGACGCCTTGCGGCCCTGCCCCGCAAGGTCGCTGCCTGGACACGTGCAGTGGCGCCGACCCCCAGGGCCTCTGCGATGCGGACGGTCGGCTGCCGGCAGCTCCTGGGTGCTCTTTGTCTCGCTCAGTCCCGTCCCAGGTGTCCAGACGCCTGCTGTGAGCGGGCCTGAGTCGCAGGGAAGGTGTCTTGTCTGCATCGGCGGTGCAATCGCACACTTTCCTTCCATAGCCTGTTAGCAGAGTCGGTGGGGACTGCTGGTTCCCAAACGTTGAACTAACCGTGCCTTCCTGGGACCAGCCCGCTTGGCCCCAGGTTATAGCCCTCGACGTGGGTTGCTGAATCCCACTCGGCATGAGGTCGTAAGGGGCACTCGCATCTGCCCTCAGGAAGGACGACGGCCCTCGGTTCCTTTCCCGGCGCTGCCCTCGGTTTTTGAGCCAGGGTAACGCTGGCCCCTGGAGTGGGTTGGGAAGGGTTTCTTTCCCTTCTGCCTTCCGGAAGCAGCTGTGCAGACGTGGCGTGAACCATGCCACGTGAAACACGCGGTACGTTCCCCAGCGGAACCGCCTCGGCCTGGAGGGTCTGGGGGGGCGGTTGTCTCAAGGACCGAGGCGGGTTCCCGGACCGCTCCGGGGCTGCTGGGATGGCCCGCCCCCCGATGGGCTGGCTGTGGCGGCCTGCGTGGTGAGGGGCGTGGACACGAGTGTGACGGGTCACTCTGTTGACATCTGCGGGGAGCAGTGACGTCCCCAGTTCCGTTGCTGACCTCGGTCATTTGCGTCTTCTCTCTTTTCTCTCTCAGTCTTACTAGAGATTTGTTAGTGTCATGGGTTGTTTTCGAAGAGCCAGCTCCATTTCATCGATTTTTCTCCATTGCTTTTTGTTTTACTAAGTTTTGTTTTATTTGTACCGTTTTCTTCTCTCTGCTCATTATGTTTATTTTTGCTCTTGTTTTCCTAGGTCCTCAAGGTGGGAGCTTGGATGCTTGATCGGGGACTTCCCCCTCTTTCTGCGGCTGCGGGTGAAGCCCACTCGGGGGCCGAACGTGGCCTCCCCCCAGCGCGGGGCACAGGAGGGCCTCGGCGCCGGTCAGCGGCCAGCCGTTGCGTCTTCACGTCGTCCTGTGTCCTTTGTTCTTTCTCTGCGTGGTCCGCAGTTCTCGCTGACCTGCCTGTGGGTCCCACCGGCCGCCTGCGGTTTGCATTTCTGACGCTGTACTTTCCACTGCAACGTTCGTCTGTTTCTTTGGATTCTAAGTTTCTGTATAAATGGGGCACTTCTTCCACTGATACATGCTAGCGCTCGGGGAGAGTCTGGCTCTCAAGGGGTGTCCTGGTCCCCGCAACGCTGGGGACCTGAGGGCTCTGTGGTCATGGCAGGAGAGCAGCTCGGGGGAGGTGGCCTCTGAGAGGCAGGGCCAGCAACTGTCACTGTGCGGACGCTGGCTGGCACGGGCAGGTGGGTTGATTTATGAAGAGGGACATGACTGTCAGGAGAAACGGACCCCACAGACGTCCCCCCGACAGGGAAGCCAGCAGGGAGCCACAGTAACCCGTTCTGTCCATGGTGGCTCGGCCAGCCTGCGGTCGGCACAGGAGGGGCCGGATGCCGTGGGCCGCTACCGATGCCGTCCCGTGCACACGACGGATGCCTCCCACACACTGGCCGCAGAGCGGAGGGCCCCACTCATGTGCCGGAATGGCTCATGCCTTCTCTGTCCGAGCACAGTGGGGAGCCCAGCCTGCCCGTCTTCCTCAGCTGGACAATGGGGGGCGGGGCTGGAAGTCCTGCGCTTCCCAGCTCGGCCTGGGCTTCCTGGGACGCCGCCCCTCCGGGGCCACCCAGAGTCGCCTCCTCAGGACAGCTGGGGCTGCCGGTGCTCTTGTCACGGAGGCGCCTACAAGGGTTCAGAAGCTCTGTGCCTGTTTCCGTGTGTCCCACGATCTCACGGGGCCCAGCGAGGGGACTGGGATCCCACCGGCTGCTCCAAAGCTCTGTGACGCGCGTCGGTGGCAATTTAACATTCAAGTCGTCCCCCAAGGCCCTTGCTCATTGCCACTGGCCCCGCACCCCCTCGGATCTACCTGCGGGGGCAGATGGGTGGGCACTTGGGGCCCGCGCCCTGGCCCCTCTGACAGCTCCCCTCCCCCGTTAGGGCCTGCGTGGTACGGATCTGCAAGGGCGAGGGGCTGACGTTATCCCATCACCCCGTGACCCCACTGCCCCGGTGACCCCATCGCCCCGGGGGCCACATGGTGAAACAGGGACACTGAGGAAGGGAAGGTGTGTTCCCACGCGACGTGGCCTGGGGACGGGGGGGTCAGCCGGGCAGCGCTGCTGGCCACTCCGCTGGAGCTCGGGCGTGGGTCTGAGTCCACACTCGGCCGCACCCTCCCCTCGCTCGCTCACTACTCACATTTTTACCTCCTTTCTTCTTTTTCCCTTTGGCTGGGAGCTCCTTTTCTCTGTTCACAGCCATCTTTAAGTTTTTCAGTTCCTGTCTCATGAGCTCATCGACCTACAAAGGCGAACACAAAACATACCCCTTTAAGCGAGGGCACGCCTTGTGTTTTCCACGCGAAGTGTAAACACGGCTTCGGTTCTGGG
Organism: Trachops cirrhosus; assembly: GCA_028533065.1. Classification (NCBI taxonomy): domain Eukaryota; kingdom Metazoa; phylum Chordata; class Mammalia; order Chiroptera; family Phyllostomidae; genus Trachops; species Trachops cirrhosus. The sequence goes on along the minus strand of CM052541.1, from coordinate 2,046,396 downwards.
TCGGTCACGGGGCCGGGGAGGGGGGAAACACAAGAGGCGCAGTGACGGCTGAGCATGGCGGGGTGTCGTGCGCCACGGCGCGGCCCTACCTGCACCCGGATCTCCGACTCCAGCTCCTTCCGCTTCTCCTCTTTGATCAATTCCGGGTCGTAGTCCTGGGCGAAATTCCACGACTCGTCTTTGTTCTTCCAGAAGTCTGTGCGTCAAAAGGACAGGGACGAGGAGAATGAGGCTTCCTCCCACACGAGGACCGACGAGGGCCGTTATCCCCGTGTGACGTGTTCCCTGTCCCCTCCCGATGCGGGGACGGCGCCCGCGTCTGACACAGAGGGAGCCACCCGGAGGTGACGGGACTCACACCGCCTTCCCCCCCAGCCCACGCAGGGGACACGTGCTTGTGTGACATCTGAAAAGGAAGCCAGCTGCTAACGCGGAGACAGCGAACGGAAGAGCGAGTGCGAGGGGCCCCCTTCTGCACAGCCGTGGCCACGTAAAAACGTGCACGTCGTGGGATGATACAACTGTGGGGCGACCTTTCGTGAAACGTGTGGTATTACTTTCCTTGTTCAAATGGTCACTCAAACAGGGAAGGTTCTGCCCCAGTCCAGCCCATCAGCGCGCGGCCCCGGCCCCCTACGGAAAGGCCTCCCCGAGCTCACACCACCCCCCCCCCCGCCCCGTGACCCCACCGAGCCCCACACAGCGCACAGCCTGCTCGCCCCGCCCCGGCACCGGGAGGGCGGGAGAGAAAGGGGACCCTGCAGAAAATGAGGGGAACTCCGTATCGCCGGGTCAGGGGGAACCAGGTTCATGCCTCAGGAGGGATGTGAAGTGCAGGTCGCTGGGCGGCGGGACTGGGGGTGACCCCGGGGGGCAAGAGGGCCAGTTTGGGGAGAGGTCTCCCCCTGCCGTCTGTGCTCAGGATATCGGGGAAATTCGCGGGACCCAAACCTGCAACCACCAGTCAGCGTGGCCGCCCCCCGGAACCCCGGAACTCCTTGTTAGGCAGTGATTCCTCCCGACTTGGGGGGCAGTGGGGGCCCTGGGGGCCAACAGGGGTTTCCCCGCTTCTGACAATGGCTGCGGCTTGGGAGGCCCAGGGTCCTGCGGCCTGGACGGCAGGTGGGTGAATGGGACGGAGGGTTCCCAGCCTCGGTCTCCCCCGTAGGCAGGGGGTCCAGAGACTGGCCAGGCCTGGAGCCTCGAGGCAGCTGACTGAGAAGGAAGGGGCGGAGCTTGAATGGGCTGGCGAGAGGACAGTCACGGTCACAGCCACAGACAGAAACTACGTCTGGGGGCTGCAGAGAGTAAGCGGCGTCACCTGTGAGGCCTGGGAGCGGAGAAGGTGCCCGGGGAGTCACCCGCAGTCAGGAGGAAGGGAGGGAGGGGCTCTACACAACCGGGGGGCTGGGGTCAGCGGAGGGCGAGAAGCGCAAGGCCCAGGGACAAGACAACGGGACCCGGCCACACTGCAGATCCCGGAAAGAAGAGCCAGGTGACGGGGTGATTCGGCCGCACAATGGTGAGTGCGCAAGACAGCCACCGCCAGGGCCTCGGCCATCCGACCCCTGCCGGTCGTAGCCCGGTGCTGGGCCCACGGTTGGGGGCAGGTGGAGCCTCGTCCTCACCAACGACCTCCCTCCTGAGCGAGAGGTGCCACGCAGGACAGCTGCCACTCTAGAGACGATGTGGCCAAAGAGCAGCCACGGGGGAGAAGGGTGCCTGGGGGCCAGTGAACGTGTCCTCTTGGGGGGTCCGAGTCAGAGACCCCCCCAGGACAGGACACTGTAAGAAGGCCAGCTGTGGGGCCGCAGCTCTGGTTCCCCAAAGGTGGCGCTGGGTCTGCAGGCCACGGGCTGAAGGCCCTGACGCAGCTCCCAGTGGCTGCTGGGGACTTCCGGAAGCGGAGACGGTCATCGCCGGCTGCTTGCCACTCACAGGGCAGGTAGGCCCACCTCACTCCGGTGGGGGCTCTCAGGCTCCCGGCCTCCGACCAGCGGACTGAGGGGATTGTGGCCTGGCGGGGGCCGGCCAGGGGATGGCTGACCACGGTCTCTGCCAGGCAGACCTAACAGACGTTCAAGGGCAGGTGCCACCCAGACGGGGCAGGCGGCCAGCCCCCGGAACTGAGGTGTGAAGACCGAAGGGGAGGAGACCCCAGAAGGCTGGTGAGGGCCGGGTGCGGCAGGAGCGGGCCTACAGGGAGAGGCTGGCCTGTGGGGCTGCGCTTCGCCGTTGTAAACAGTCATCCCCAGGAGTGAGAGAGGCCCGAGAGGCCTCCCCTGCGTGCCCGCGCCGGGGAGAGAAGCACACGCATTCCATAAATTGCATCACCCCAGTGGTGCGAAAAATGCCTTACGTCATACACAGTTTGACCTCCGCCCTGAGCCCCCGGGGGGCGACTCTGTGGTTGCACCCCGAAGCCTCCGAGGGTTTGCTGGACGACACACAGCCAGCTCAAACTGCGGAAAAGAGTGTGCTGTAAGAATAACGCCATGCTTCTCTGTGTGTAGAATTGTGAGCGTTTCCCCTTGAAAATACCACAAAAGGCTCAGCGTGCCCTATTTGTCCATAGTCAGTGTGTGTTAACTGCAAACAGCCACCGAAAACGACGTGCTGTCTGCTCTTTTCTGCCCGTGTGACGACTGCACCTCCTCCAGCAGCAACACGCGCCCGTGTCACTGCGGCCTTTTAAAGCGAAACCGCTGTGTTATTTATTTGCTTTGCTTTTTCCCCAGATAGATTCTCCAAACGTTGGGGCGCAAGGCATTCAGTGATGGAAGGGATGCATGGACAAGCAGGGGTGCTGGTGAGGAGGTGGAGAGAAGGGGCTCGGTGCACTGCGGTGGGGGTGCGGACCGCTGCAGCCACGGTGGGATGCGTGCGGAGGGTCCTCATAAAACTAAGAACGGGACTGCCGTACGACCCAGGGATTCTGCGTCTGGCTATGCGTCCAGAGAAACACAGAGCGCTGAGTATACGGGCGCCCCTGTGTTCACTGCGGCATTATTTACAATCGCCAACGAAGGAAAGCAACCCAAGTGCCCATCGACAGACGAGCGGATGAAAAAGCCGTGGGCCATGTACACGATGGAATACTACTCGGCCACCAAAAAGAGCGAAATGTTACCGTTTGCAACAACGTGGATGCACCTAGAGGGTGTCCTGCAAAGTGAGATTAGTCGGTCGGAGAAAGACAAATGCCATCGGATCCCACTCACATGGGGACCTAGAGAACAATACAAACAAAACAGGATCCGACTCACAGGCTCAGAGAACAGACCGGTGGCCGCCGGAGGGGAGGGTGGGGGCTGGGCGAAAGGTGGAGGGGGTGGGAAGCGCGGGTCTGCGGTTACCGAACAGCCCCAGGGACGTCCAGTACAACAGAGAGAATACGGGCGATAAGACTGCGGTGACTGTGTCTGTGCCGGGTGGGAGAAAACCGCAAACAAACAGACGAAAAGGAGAGGAACCCAGGCCCGCAGGCGAGGGCGCGGTGGTGCGGGTGCCGATGTAACAGCCCCTCCCGGAGTCACACGAACGGGGTCCTGCCGCCCTCACCTCCGCTCGTTCTCACGGACCGTTTTCCGCCGAGACTGCGCCTTTCTCACGACACCGCGGTGCAGGGCGCTGCCAATCCCTCCAAGAATGTCACGGGCGTCTGTGAACGCGGGAGCCATTCATGGCTCTCGGGGGCGAGCCCTGCCCCGCGCTCTCCGCAGACCCTGGAGAAAGGGCCTTTATCCGGACCCTGAAAAGCGGGCCCGGCACTTCCACACAGGCGGGAGGCGAGGGAGGGGGCTTCATCGCGGTGATTAAAATGCCAATGTTTATTTGAAAAGGGAAACCTTTGATTTTGCAGAAAAGAGGTCTGAGAAGACATTTCATTTCTGTACGTCGCCGATGACCTGGCAGATAATCGACGTGACGCCCCAGAATTCAACCGGGGCGATGACACTGTCAGCTCCGGAAGGATGCTGAGTGGGGTTTTTTATTTTAATTCTTCTGCTTTCATGGAAACAGACCTTACACAAAAGGCGTGCACAGTCTCGAGAGCTTTCCTGGATGGGACGGGGCGGTTAAAGGACTTGGCTTCCCCTGGAAACATGAGATTTCACCAAATTAGCATTTGTTCTGTTGAAACGCTGCGTGCGTATTGCATCCAACAAGGAGAGGGGGCATCAAAGATCCTGACGAAGGGTGGTCCAGCTCTGCCTGAGGACACCCGTTCCCTCGGTCACTTGCTCGTCAGAAGCTGCACTGGATGCTCTGATGCAGCCACAGACCGGACTTGTCCATAGCTTATCTAATGCACAAATAACTTATTCACAAACGGTTAAATTTGTGACGTCACTGAGCCCACCTGCCAGCTGGGCGCCGCTCTCAGAGGGGCGGAGAGCAGCAGGCCCTGCCCCCGGGGACCCGGTGTCCACTGCAGGAATACAGTGGACATGCACACCCAGGTCAGAGGGAGGCAGGTCACGGTGGGTCTGGGTGGGGCACAGGGTGGGTGGGAGGCTGCAGGGACAAGCAGTCCAGACAAGGGGAACAGAAGGTGCGGGCGCCCGGGGGTGGGAGTGAGGCTGGCCCGTGGGAGGAAGAGCCTCACCCACTGCCACAGCATGGTGCTGTGTTCTCACGGGAGCTCCGCTGTCTCCCGGGTCTTCACCTGGGTCTCAGTGTGCGCCTGCCCCACTCCCCGCTGACCTACCAGTTTCAGCCCTGAGCCCCCAGCCTCCCAGGACCGGTCGGCGCACGAGGATCTCGCTCTTGCCCACTCTCTGTCCCGCTCCCTCGTTTTCTCCACGGGGGCCCGTGGGAGGAGAGGAGAGCCAGGCCTTCCCAACCCAGGGAGACGGTCGCCGAGTGGGAGTGCAGGACAGTGTCCAGATGGACACGGCGCCCGAGCGCCCCTGCCCAGGACGTCCTGGAGGACAGGCCCCACCGTGATGCGGGGTAGCAAGAGGACAAGGGGTGACAGGCGGGCAGGCACAGGAAGGCCCGGGGCACCGAGAGCGAGGGCCGCCGGGAAGACGAGGTGCAGAGTCTCCCGAGGTGTCTGCAGCTCGGGGAGTGCGTGCGAAGGTTGGACGGAAGGTGGGCTGTGTGAAGGCGGGAGGGAGCGCTAAGTAGAGAGGTGTCCTCGCAAACACTGTCCACGGGGGCGTTCACCCCCCACCCCTCCCCGCCCACCCGTTCCCCAACAGGTGCAATTCCCAGCTATGCCTGCAGGGTGTTGCTGCGCAGGCCTGGCTGGCAAAAGCCACCTCGAGTGCCACAGCACCCACCACGCCCGTAGGTGTGCACGTGGCACGTGCCATCTCTGCACGTCCCGCTGGTGTGGTCCCAGCACGCCGGAGACAGTCAAGGACGGCTGAGTGAACACGCCTCAGGGGAACGGGTGTGGTCAGCAGTGACAGCCCCGGCGTTGGATAGAGAGTGCATGGACCCTCACACCTGAATGAGGGCAGGCCTTGCCCGCCAGCGAGGGGACAGTGACGCGTGCCGTGCTGGTGGCTGTGACGAACTGGAACTGGCGTGGGGAACACAGCATTTTGCATGTCGCAGGCGCTGAGTAAGTAGGAACTCGCCCCTCCCACTGCCTTCCTCCCCGAGGGGAGCGGCTGCCCAACCACCCGCTGCATCCTCTCCTCCCAGCTCCTCCTGCGGGTCGGTGTCCCAGGAGCAGACGCCCGTACTTTGTAAAACTCGCACATCGGCCCCGAGGGGGCATGGAGATCGTGGCTGAGACGCGACCTATCAGGTGCAACTGGGAGCCGACGGAAAAACACGCCGTCAGGGAAACGAGAGTGCATTCGGGGAGGCAGGACCAGTCGGTGGGGGGCGGAGGGTGAGGAGGCACAGGCCTTCCCAAGCCCCGGACGCTCGGCCTCACGTCCTGCGGCGTTTCCAGGAACGCCCAGCCAGCTCGCAGGACCAGCGTCATCCCGGCCGGTCCCTCTGTGCTGGGGTTTATCCTGAGGGTGGAGTGCACCCAGAGGAACCGGGGAATTGTTCTCGTAAGTCGTCACGGAAATATCCGAAAGGCTCAGGCACGGGCCGCCCCCGCTGGACGGGGGCCGGGCTGAGTGTGCCCAGTGGGAGACAAAGGAGGCGTCCTCACTGGGGCGCAGGTGGGTCCCCCTGCATTCCAACGTCCCTCCGGGCCCGGCATCCGTCCTCCAGGGCGTGGCCTCCCCCCTCTGGTCCCCAGCAGGAGGGTGTGGAGTGCGAGGGTTCAAAACCGAACAGAGGTTTAGATTACATTCTGGTCCTACTGGCATGTGGCTTTCTCACCCCACTGCTGCGCCTGGAAGGCACCCAGGGGGATTTTAAAATAGAGACGGGCAGAGGCCTGGGCCCTGGGGGCCGGTCCGCAGCCTCTCCGGCCTGCGCAGAGTTTCCCGACACAGGGACACCGCCGCTGTCAGGCCCCTGCTCCTGAACTGACCTTTGTACACGCTGTTTCCTTCCTCTATCACCGGGAGGAAAACGCTCGGTGACATTTTCCACTCTTCGTCTTCTTCCTGTCAGAGCAGAATAATGTGTCTGTGAACCGCGGGCACAGGGGTCTGTCAGGGCTGGACGGTGGCAGGCACATGGGCTGTGGCTGCTGTCTCCCGGAGCGGAGCGTCGCCCCGCCCCCTCCACCCTGCAGCACCCGGGGGCCAGTCCGACACCAGGGCGTGCGCAGCTCTGGAGACTCAGCTCTGTCTGCTGGCTCCTGAGGGGCCCCGATGCCATGCTGGCTCTCAGTCCCGGTCCCTCCCCTAGGGTCCCACACGCCCTGACTTTGGTCCCGCCCCTTCCCCTCACCACGCTCCTGGAGTCCCCTTCCACGCTGCTGCTGTTCGCTCCGCCGCGGCCACTCTGGGCCCGGCTGCTCCTTCCTTTTGCTGCCTGTGCCCTCCCTGGGCCGGGACGCCACCCGGAGCCCAGCCCGGAGCTGGAGGCCCGGCGTCCTTCCTGGAGCCCGGGTCCCGCGGCCTCCCTGCCCTGGGCCCCCACGGCGGAGTGCCCCCCACCCCCGCTGTCCTTGGTCCCCGATGTTGCCTCTGCCCAGCTAGGCCTTCCTGGCCTCCCCAGGCTCCCTCCCCCCACCCCCAACAAAGGCCCCTCTGCTTCCCGCGGTGGCAGCCAGGCCTCACAAACCCTCGTGTGGCGTTTCTGGGCGATGGTGTTTCTACCGCATCGAGCGCCAGGGGCCTGAGGACACCACCACTGCGGCTGTCCCCCCACCGGCGGCAGGGGACGCGGCATCTGTGTCTCATCCACGGGAGCTTCCCACAGCTGAGAGGAGGCGCGGCCACCAGATGGGCTGCACGGCGCCCCTGAGCCGTAAAAATGTAAAAGTCGCAGGGCAGACTCAGCTGCCTCACCATCACCTCCATCCACTGAAACCTTCCCCTTCCCAAGTGGGGGTGTCGCACTGTGAGCAGGGGCTCCAGAGCCTTTTAGGGAGAAGGACCCTTGAAAAACGTGGAGAAAACACGTTCTCCTGAGAGGGGCGCACTTTCCTGCAGAAGTCCACCTGCCGTTTCAGGGGGTGTACCCACGGGGTCCCTGCATCGTCCTCGGTCTCCGCGCACCATGGACCTAGACACACAGGTCCCCACGATGCCATCGCCATGCCTGATGCCGGCCTCGGGGACACAGGACGCGCACGGCCCATCTCCCATCTCCCACCTCCGGGGAGCAGTGTGCACTCTGGCCTGAGATGCGCTAAGACAATGGGAGACTGCGGCCGCCTCCTCCGTTCACCAGGAAGCACCTCCCTGGGCCAGGGGTTTGGGGCGCAGGCGCCGTGGTCAGAGGGGCCGCTGGGTGACCACGCAGACAACCCTCAGCTTTTAAACCAGCTGTGCTGTACGTAGGTACAAGGATCTTTCCGGAGGAACTCAGCACGACGTCAAGTCATTCCGTGGCTGGAGTAAATTCAGAGAAGGTGCTTCCACAGTCACTCGGTCACGTGGTATCGGACAGGTCGAAATGGTTTAGAATAGCTCCCGATGGTTTGACAGGCGGCTCGAGCAACAGCGGAGTGAAGAGAGCTGCAGGAATGGGGGGCACAGAGCTCCTCTTCTGGGGGTGTCTCTAACCTGACGTCGGGGCACACGGCCAGCCGGGGGACAGAGGAGAGCATGCTGGCGCTGAGAGTGCAGGAGCAGGCGTGGGGCGGGGTCGGGGGGGTGTCTCTGCCTTTCTAGCAAAGCGCCGTTAACAGAGGCTCCCCGCACCTGCATCCTTAGTGCTTGTAGAGCTGGACTTAAGCCCAAGATCCAGGGGACAGACTAATTTTTTTCACTGTTGAATTTTGGGAGTTTGTTGTGTATTCTAGAGGCAAGTCCTTTGTCAGTTGGTTTGCAAACCTTCCCCCCTGCTGACAGCTTGTCCTTCCATCCGTCACAGGGTCGTCACAGGGTCGTCACAGGGTCGTCACAGGGTTGTCACAGGGTCGTCACAGGGTCGTCACAGGGCAGATGGGCTTTACTGTGCTGGGGTCCAGGGTATCCGCCCTCCCTGTGGTGGGGGGTGACTTGTGTCAGGTCCGAGAGCCCTCTGCCTACTCCTAGAGCCCGACGGTTTTTCCCCGTTTTTCTCTACAGGTTTTGTGGTTGTACATTTTAGTCCCTGATCACTTGGAGTTGTTCCTAGTTTTTGTGGGACGTACGGTCTAGGCAGAAGTTCACTTTCGGGATAAAAAGCTAGTTTTCGCAAGCTGGTCTCTGAAGGGGCTGGTGGTGCATCGGAGGCTTCCCGTCCCCTGGCCCCAAACTGAGGGTTCAAATTCCCGATCGCTGGCTGTCTCCTGCCCTCCAGCGTGTCAGTAGACAGTGCCTCCAGGCAAACCCAGGTGAGACACGGAACGCTCTGGGGATTCAAGGGCTCGCTTGCTCGTAAAGCCCGTCATCGAAGGGGTGCCGGACGGGCGGCCACGGCCGCTCCTCTCCAGAACGCTCTCGTGCCCAGTTACGGAGACCCACCGCCGCGGCCCTACCCTCTTCTCACGCCACTGGCCTTGGGACAAAAATCCGGGGGGCACTGAAACCTGCAAGCTCACCCCCCAGACTTCTCCAGGCACGTCCAGGTTCAGCATCTCAAAGCATCAGGGGACCCTCAACCCTCAGACTCCTGATGAGCAGAGTGCCCCAGAGGGAGCACTCCCCGCCACTCCGAGGCTGAGAGGTGTGTGGGGAGGCGGCTCCCCCACCCACCCACCCACCCAACTCACTCTCTTCTCTCTCGGCCTCGTGGCTGATGTTTGATTTCAAATGCTTTGCCCGTGAGCAGACTTCT
>CM052541.1:2021198-2036599 GCA_028533065.1 Trachops cirrhosus | reverse complement strand
GGTCTCCCGGGGGCCAGTGGGCGCCACACTCAGGGTCACGGTCCCCGGAGCTCAGGCGTCACTTTGGAAGGAGCGTTTCCTTAAAGTAAAGTGAAAAGGACAAAATGTTTCATTTTCTACATGGGGATTAATGTTTCTTCCTTCTGAAAATACTTGGGCTTCCTTGAAGGTTATGTTTCCTTCTGGGACAGAGCTTTCCAGCACCAGCTTCCCCTTCTCAGAACGGACTAAAGAGAATAACTGAATAGGATGAAGGTGGTGAAGGTCATTCCGAAACTTGCGAGCTTTTCGCGTTAAAGTTTTTAGTTGTGCGCTTTACTCACCTGCGTTAAAATATCAAGAACAACTTAGGGTAAACATGAAAGAAATAGTTATTTAATCACACTCTTAAATTTAATTACTTACTTAATATTAAATTAGTTTAGACCTGGGCCGGTGGCTCAGTTGGTCGCATTGTCGTTCTGGGCACTGAAACGCCGTGGGTTCGATTCCCAGTCAGGACACGTGTCCAGGTTGTGGGTTCGCCCACCAGTCGGGGTGCACACAGGAGACAGCTCGTCAGTGTTTCCCTCTCACGGCTCCCTCCCTTTCCCCCTCCCTCCCTCCTCCTTCCCTCCCTCCCTCCCTCCCTCCTCCTTCTCTCCCTCCCTCCCTCCTCCTTCGTCCCCTCCTCTCTCTCTAAAAGCAATAGACATATCCCCAGGTCTGGATTAAACTTATCAATTTGATTTTAAGAATATTAAATAATATTCCTAAATCTAAGGAATGAGTTTATGAAATTGATGGGGTAGGTTTGTTCAGTTTATCCCCTTCTTTTCTTACTGGTCCAGCTGGTCTCTTTTCTCGGAGACCATGGCATCGGGAGGGGCAACGGAGCCACTGAGCGCTGGGAGGGACGAGGAGTGAGTGATGCCCTCCGGTAAGCCTTCGCAGCAGGACACTACCAACAGGTTTCCTGCCGGTCCTGGAGGGTGCGGACCGAGCCAGCGGCAGCTCTGAGGGCCAGCTGGTCCAAGGGTGCCTCCGGCATCAGCAGCGTGGACTCCACAGACAGCGTCCCGGCCAGGGAGACCCGCTGACCTTCGGAGACTTCTGTGTGGGCCAGGCCTGCATTGTGGGGGGAGCCCCGACCAACCAGCACCCGCTGTGTCTGGGTTTCAGGGGCTCCTCCGTCTCCTGCGTAGCTTGCAGCTCCCTGGGGCCAGTGCCCAGCTCTTTGTACCACGTGACCAGCGCCACCAACCGCAGCCGACTGGTTCAGGGACGGGCACCCGGGCAGCTGCGGCACCCGGTGCTTCCCTGATAGCTCCTCTAACTCGGAGAAACATGTAGGGGGAGAGTTCCTCCACTCCCAGAAGTCTCCTCAATTCCACACGTGGAGACCAGAACCCCGGTGTCGGTGGTGGGCGTGAGACGCGCTGTGGACGAGGCCCCGAGGCAAGCCCGGAGTGCCAGGCGCCTGTCTTCCTCTCTCTTCTGTGCACAGGCGCCCAGTTTGCCCCAAACCCTGACCGCAGTTTTATGGGCCCAAATGGAGCAGATGGAGCCACGTCAGAAGTCTTGCCCTAGAGTTCAGTGCGGCGCCCGCACGTGCTCATTCAGAAGTGGGATCACAGCGCAGACTGCACGAGCGGCTGCCCCCAGGCTGCGCCTTGTCCCCTGGCCACACCCACCGTGGGAGCTCGAGCTCAGCCCACCGAGCACCCCGTCAGCCTAAGAAAGGCTTGGCTTTCAAAACTGTCGCTGCCTCCCAGAAGTCCTGGGGGTGCCACCCCACCATGCCCTCCCAAACATATCCCTTTATGCTGTAATGTTTGTATAGGGAAATAATTTCCTTTCGAAATTCCTGGTTGGGGAGGAGGGTGTGGGGAGTCCAATCGGAGTGGGGAAAAGGACAGCGGACCCTGGACGCCTGTCAGCTGGTCTAGCAGCAGGCAGCCAGGAGGGCCCGAGGCACCCAGGGCAGCGAGTCCCCGGGGGGGCTGGCCAGGGGCCCGCCTCTGACCTTTCCCCGCCCTTGAGCACTCCCAATTATTGAACCCCAACTGGCAAGTAGTCATTAGACATCTACTAATTTGAACTGTTTCGTAATATATACAGTGAAGAATAGAGGTTTAGATTTATTATATAAAAAAACAAGTTTCCTAATAAAGCAAACTCATTTTTAAAATAATTTTTGTAATGGGGTAATTCAGGTAAAAATAAACCAATTATTAGAAAAAATATGACCATTGTAAACAAAGTTTGATGGTGCTAATGATAAATTACCAGGTTTAATCCAACAATCTCTGCAGCTCACTCCTTCGCTGTTCTAATTGGCGATATTATTCTAAGTAGACTGAGATGATATTATGTTTCTTTGAAGAAATTCGTTAAGTTGCCATTCGCTAATGGAAGCTGAAGGGACGTGAATCATTACAGTGCTACTGTAACCATTAAGGCAGAGGACGCGGCCGCAGCTTCTCCTTCCACTCGGTGTGTGTGTGTGTCGGTGTCTCCCCTCTGCGGCCCTGCCGTCCTTCCATGCGGAGCCAGGTCTGCCGTGCTCTCGCCGTGTGTCCTAGTCGGGTTGGAGTCCTGGAACCGTGACAAACACACTCTCCACTTGTCTTGTCTCTTTCTCTAGCAACAACTAGATATCCCCATACCCAAGTACTTTTTGAAGGAGAAGGTGGAGGTCATAAAAGAGAGAGAGAAAATCCTGGCTCAGATCCTGGCCGACTCCGGAGCAGGCCAACCTGAAGTGGTTCGTATACCGTTTTAACCAAGGCGACGCCCTCGTCCGTAACACCGCCCTCCTGCTCCCGAATGAGACGGCGTCGGATTCCTTTCGGTGTGAGAGCGCGGCACCTTCCCCCGTGTTACTCAGTACAGGAGCTTTTGGTGATTCACGTCCACTGTCTGCCAAGGACTTAGCAAGCGAGGCCAAACCGCGGTTCCCTGCCGGGGGGGCCGGCACCTCCAGGGCGGTGTGGGTTGTCAGGTCCGTGCAGTGTCGTGTCTCAGATTCCCCGCGCCCGAGAAGCAGCCCGGGGCTGCTGTGAGGCAGTCGAGGGCTTGCTCAGAGCTCCAAGATGACGACACTTTCGTAGAAGGCCGGGTGACATTTCATGACTTCAGTTTGAGTGACACGTGAATCACCTCAAGCGGACTGTCTCGAGTGAGGACAGAAAAGTCCTCAAAGACCCTTCGGGAAAGCAGAGGGCATCCGGCCCTCCGGCCCCGCGCAGTCGACGGGCAGTCACCAGGGCTACCGGTCAGCGAGACCCGTGGCTTCCGGGCGGCGGCCCTGGGCGTCCAGGTGACTTCTCCGTGCTCTCTGGGGTCTCACTGCACCCCACGGTCACCTCAGCTGCTTATTTCTTGAAAACACGTGCCGAGCGTAGCCCAGTATCTGCCCCTACGCTTGTGACGCCCGACATTTCCTCCGGGGGCCTGCACCAGTGTTGGGGGAGATCTCCGGGTCCTTCGGAGGGAGCAGGAAGGACTGCGGCTGTTTTCAGAGTCACTGTGCGGAAATAAACACAGTGACGGCTCACGCTCGCTGGCCACCTGCTCTCTGCCTGAGTGGCCCTGCACACGTCCGCTGACCGACACCGGAACAGCATCCACTCAGACGTGCGACATGTGTTGTAGAAATGCGTGCGCGCCGCACACGTGAGGGGCGAAGGCTCCCTGAACACCCTGACTTTGGCGTCAGGCGTGTCCTCCAGGTCATCCTGCCAGAGGCGCCGAAGTCAGCACTGTACCTCACGTGTGTTTAAGGTTCAGATTCGCACGTTAGAGATGCGTGTTTAATTCATGCGCGTCTGTTACATGAATGAAACATGGGTAGCCACTTCGAGTGTCACCGAGTCCGTCCCGTTGGCAGTCCCAGCACTTTGCTGCCAGCCCAAAGTTCGGAGCTAATTAGTGTCTAGTTTGGGCTGGTAGCAAGCGCTGCAGGGGTCCTTAGACGGGGGACCGCAGCGCGAGCGCGCCCCCTACCGAAGCGCACGCAGCTCACGGGGAGACGGTGGGCGCGGAGCAGCGAGCGCCCTCTTCATCGGCATCCGGGAACTGCGAGTCTGGGTTGGAGGGAAGCGTGTGGCGTTTTGGGGTCCGCTGGTGGAGGTGAGCGTGCAAATGTCGATTCATCTCAACTTTCTAGCAAACATTCCATGCCAGGACTATGCCCCTAGAAGAGGCCGTGAAAGCGATCCAGACGGCGGAGCGGGCGCGGCAAGGCCGCCTGAGGGCACTGTTCATGAAGCACATCTTCCTTCAAGAGTTCCAAGTCAGGCACTCCCGGATCATCGGCGACAAAATAGCGGACGTGGGGTCCGCCGCCCTGCGTATCCAGAAGGTGAGGCGGGAAGGGGGCTCCTGGCTTGGGGGCCCAGGCGTCTGACGCAGCCGGGGATGGTGTCCCAGGGTGTGGTCAGCTGGCAGCTCCGAATCCCGGAGCCCTGCCTCCAGGAGGGCGGGGTCGATCTTCTCACCCCGGGGAAGCCGTTCACTCAGCTCGGCCACGTCTTTCCACCTTGATCGTAAATAGGTAGGAAGCACAAGGCATTTTCTTCACATGCTTTTTAAATCATTGATAACTATTGGAAAGGATGCTGCTAACGACTAAGAGAGGCCATACGTCCTCAATGAACTTTTTAAAATCCATTTGCACACGGGCATGCAGTTACAGGAGGGTTAGCGCCCGCTAGCTTGCCCACGTGTGCACACCCACGCCAAACCCCGCGAACAGCGCCACCCCTTTTAAAAGGGGCCTCGATGTTTCCCGCATCAGATGAGCACCTTTGGTTTACTCCCCATCGTTTTTCAAATAAAGACTACGTCGCTCCCAGGGAAGTGCGGAGCGTGGCAGGTGACGAACTAGAATTAGGCAGGAGCGGAAGCACAGGGACGTGAAGCAGGGAGGTCAGAGGGCTTGTCCCTCACTGTGTCTGAATGGCAGCGCAGGGGCAGGGGGCGGGGCAGACAGTGGGGCGGGGCAGACAGCGCGGGCGGATCTGGGGGCGGGGCAGGGAGGGGTTTGGGGCGGGGCAGACCGGGGACTGGTCTCTGCCCAGAGATGAGGTTGGTCGCAAGCGCTGGAGGTCCCAGCTGAGCTGTACAGTCCGATGTGTTGTGTTTCCCCACACGACTGCAGGAATTTTTCTTTTAAAATCGTGAACTGACACCCTTACATCTACCACCATGCTCCTTGCAGTCTGGAAGTTTCTCTTGAAGAAACCGAGGCAGGGGAATCGCACGGAGAATTAGAGGTCACTTCTTTTTTTCCCTCCATCCAGCTTTACTGAGACTTATTTGATTTGACAGTGTGTAAGTTTTAAGGTGTGTCCTACTGTGACACATGAATATATTGTAAAACAAGCATTGCAGCAAGTCAAGCGTCACACCCATCCCCGCACATGGTTACCATTTTTCCTCGTAGACCAACTCTCCTAGCAGTCTTTAAGGATCCCACGCAATGGTGTGAACTGTAGTCGCCCTGCTGCGTGTTAGACCCCCAGAACTTCCCCGTCTCGTCCTGGAAGTCGGTCCCTTTGCCCGTCTGCACCCGTTTCCCTCGCCCCCGGCCCCTGGCAGCCCGTCCACTCCGTCTCTGTAGGCTCGGTCTCCGTAGAACCCGAGTACGGGCGGGGTCACACTGCCCGTCTGCCGGACTCGCTGCCCTGAGCACAGCGCCCCCGGGGCGCGTCCGCGTCGTCTCCAGTGGCGCATGCCCTTCTGTTCATGGCGGAGTGGTATTCCTGCCTGTCCTCTCGGCCGCCAACAGCACGTAGGGTGTCCCCATGTCTTGACTGAGCACTGCAGTGAGTGTGGGGGTGCAGCTCTCTCTGAGATACGGATTTTATTTCCTTTCAATAAACACCCAAAAGTGGGACTGCTGGACCCCGTGGTATTTCCGTTTGTTAAAAAGCAAAAGGTGTTAGTGACCTCTGTGCTATTTCCCTTAGAGGCTGCCCCCATTTCCATCCCCACCTGCAGTGACAAGGGTCCCCCTTTCTCTGCGTCCTCACCAGCCCTTGTCACCTCCTGTCTTTTTGACGACAGCCATCCTGGCGGGTGAGGCTGTCGCTGGGTCAGCGGTGGGGTTCAGGTCAGCAGGATTACTCCAGGGTCTCGGGCAAGTGTGGGTCCTGTCTGGTCCCTGGGTGAGGGCTGCTTCAGGACTCCCAGTTCACTGGAGGGGGGCACTGGGACAAGGGTCCACTTCAGCGTCCCCGGGTGCGTCCTCAGACAGCAGGACAGGCCACTGCTGGGATTCATTCTCTCTGTAGAAGTGTCGCCTCTGATCCCGGAAGGAAGAGGACTCCATCAGCCTGCCCGCACAGGCCAAGTTCACGTGGTAGGAACCTTGTGGCCGTGTTTGCGTTTCCTTCCTTATGTGCGAAACCAGTAACCGTTTCTTCGCTCATAGGTTTGGCGAGGCTTCCATCAGTGCAGGAAAACCAAGCTGGAGCGGGAAGAGGAGATGGTGTTCCTGGGGATGGTGAGTTTTCCTCCGCACACGGCGCGTCCGCTTTTCTCAGGCAGTGGACCCCGTCACCCAGTAGGTGTGGAAGAAGCCCTGGAGAAAAAGGGGGTGTCTTTTATATTGTTCAGCCCCCCCGTCTGCCCTGTAACAGTTTTTGGCGTGAGTCTTCCTCAGACAGGCCTTGAGGGAAGAAGGGGAGAAAAATGCGTGGCCGGCGGCTGGGGGAGACACCAGCTGTGCTGCACGGAAGCCTGGCGGGGACGCGGAGAGAGCGGCCCTGCGCGCATTGCGCGCCCCCCGAAGGTGGGGATGGTCCGAGCTGCTCACGCTGTGCTGCCCCGTCGGCCGTCAGTGGTGGTCACGAGAACGGGCCGCCCCAGCAGAGCTTCCCTGTAGGGGGTGGTGACCGAATCAGAGTCCAATGGGGGTGTCAGTCACACACCGCTGCGGGACGAATCACCGCTGACTTGGCAGCCGGCACCTGTGATCTCCGTCGCCGAGCTCAAGAGTCTGTGCTTGGCTGGGGCCTCTGCCCGGCGTCCGACAGACAAGGGCGGGCCGGCGCGGGCCCCTCCGCGGCCCGGCAGGGGAAGGGCCCGCTCCCAGGCTTGTGAGGTCGGCGGCAGGGTTCAGCTCCCAGGGGTTGTCGGACGGAGGCCTCGGTTTTGCCCGTTGTTAGCGTGGGGGCCTCTCCACATGTGAACTTGTCCACCAAAGCCAGCCAGGGAGCAATGCTGCCAGGTCCCACCAAGGGCCACGGGAGCGGCCCACCTCACCTTTGCCCTCTTCAGCTGGTTACACACCGGTCACGGGGTCACCCACACCAGGCAGCGGAGGGTGTGAGCACCAGGAGGTGGCGGCAACTGGGGGCTGTCTTAGGGACTGTCTCTGCTGGGACGTGTTCTCTGTCCCCTCCCCTGCATCCCTCCTGAGCCGAGGTAAGACCCCTGCTTCCCAGGGCAGCCCACGTGTGCGCTGTGGACGCGTCTTCCTGACATTCAGCCGCAGTCGCCTCCCTGCAGTTTGCACAGACTGGCTGGGCTTCTGTCCCCGTGGGAACTCCGAGTGTGTCTGGTCCCCCTTTCTCATGACAGCCCTGCAGGCATTGGGAGGCAGCTCTTGAGTCTCTGCCTCTGACTCTCCAATGCTCGTTACCGTCGGACAGGGCAGCCACCTCGGGGGGCTTGTTGGGTGGCCTGCTCGGCTCTCATGAAGGGACAGAGCAATTTGGAAAGGAAAGGAAAGGAAGCCTAGGGAGCCTGTTACAGCTCCCAGCACGCATGCGTGGGCACGAACCAGGCCCGCCTCCATTTTTCAGTTCGGGCCCGCTGGGCCAGCCAAACGGGTGAGCGGCCCCTGCCCGTTGTCACGGGTTTTTAGGATTTAAAAATTCATGGCGTGGAATATTATCCGGTCACGAAAAGGAGGCAGTCCTGACGCAGGCTACGACATGGGTGAACTTGGAGGATGTTCGACCCAGTCGAATAAGCCAGTCACGAAAGGACGCAGACTGTGTGACACTAAAGGAGCAAACTCACAGAAACAGACAGTGGAGCAGCGGTCACGGGGGTTGGAGGGGGGCTGGGCGGCTGTGTTCCTGGGTACAGTTTCAGTTCCGCAGAATGGGGAGTTTCTGTAGCCTGCTGCGCAACACTGTGAATACACTCAACTCGACTGAGCCATGGACTTAAAAGGGCTAATAAATGTCGTTACGTGTTTTTATCACAGTCAACATTTTTTAATTCACTGGGACCCTGACCTGTGTCCTGAGATGGTCCCCGTACAAATCATGGCTGTTCACGAATGGCCCAAAAATACAAACGAAGAATTAAATGAGATACACTGTTTCATGGAATCTGAGATGTTGTCCATTGTAAGGTACCTCGTGATTTTTATTTGCCTTTAAAGAAAGAAAATATTTGGTTGAAGGAACCAAAGTCCGTCCTTGATTGTAATAAGCATCCAGCCCTGATTTCAAAGAGGTTAAACCGAGAAAGACGGCCACATCTCAGAACTGGGGACCTGGGGCGAGCTGCACCTGCTCCCAGCTCTAACCGTGGGCAAGTGCGTGCCGCCCGCCCACTCCCGCACACGGTGCGCCGGGCGGGTGCAGCCGTTCCGAGTGACGGGTCGCTAGCTGCCGTGAGGCCATCACAGTCTTCGTGGCCATCACCCCCGATTCTGCCATCAGAAACAGAGGTCTGCGCGATGCACATGGAAGTCCCCCGTGTTCCCTTTAACGGTGAACGTTGGAAGTAAGCAGACCTAGTGTTCAGAGTGGCGACGCAGGCAGCTGACTCACGGTGGGGGCCCCCATTCACGTGGCAACATGCCACCACCGGGAACATATGTTTGTGACTCGTTTTTGATGGCATGAAAATGCACAAAGTGAAAATACAATTTAGAATCATACATATAATGCCATTTCAGCCAGACACACGCACACACCATTCACGTGCAAACAAAGAAATGGAACACACCCAGTTCAGCGTTCATTTTTTAATGTGGGGCCTTGGGAAGATTCTTTCCTTGTCCGTAATTGTCTGCATTTTCCAAAGCGTTTGAATTTTGCTTCATTAGCTAGAGAAGCAGTACACATTTAAAGATAAAAGTCAGTGGCCACAGCATATGATCGGTGTCTTCTCCTAAGATGCCCACGCTGAGCGGGGTCCGTGCAGAGGCGGCCAGGGGGCCACGCCGCGCTGCTTCTCCGCGCCACCCTTGCGAGGCGCACAGGTATGAGACGTGACGATGAGAACAGTGGCTGTCTCCAAGTCTCTACTTTGAAAGCTGAACCCGGAGTCCGAAGGCTCACTCTGAGGTCATCTGAGCTGAGCGTGAAAGCTGGTGTTAGCTGCTTTAATTCACAGCCCCCGTGTACTTGAACCCCGCCCGCGTTCACTGGCCGTCTGCTAGGTTCACACGCCAGGAACCTGGGGACGGCCAAACGGTACTTTTTTTCATCATCAAGTCTTAATATCTTACGTTGACTCCATGTAAAGATAGAATTACATGTTTTTGGTTTTGATTTTTCTGTTTTGCTTTGTCATTTCTCTCTGCTCGGCTCCAATAAAAAAAAACGCCTACTAGTTTTTCAGCAATGCTGAGTTTGGATAGTATAGAATGACTTGTCTGCTTTCTATTAAATGTGACTTTCTCTCAGTATTCATGGCCCGTGGAAATTTTACACCATTGTGAAATGTATGGATTCAATTTATAAAGAATGATATCTTCTGTTCACTGGCTGGTAGCCGTAAAAATCCATTACCCCAAATATAAGAAGCGTTTTCAGTTGAATGTATTTTCCCCTCTATCACTAATTAAGATATTGTCTGCTCGTTTCGAAATGCCATTTTCCGTCCTGTCTTCTGGTGTGTCGTGCTGTCGTGGAAACCGTTGACCGGAACTGTCTTCGCATCTGCACGAGGAGCCCAGCGAGTTTCCGGGGGCGACGACTTAGTGACCGAAAGCAGAATTGGAGCGAGAGACGTCATCGTGCCTTCAGTTCCCAGCCCAGTGTTTTTCTCACCGTTTCGCATGTGTGGTTTTATTCTGATGTGGCCATCTTCGGTGTCAGCATTCTGAAGCCGGCCAAGGGAAATACACAGCGCTCTGAAGACCCACGTGCGGCCGCTTTAATTGGCGGCGCCAGTGGGGTGGGCCCAGCAGAGGGAAGCCTAAGGGATGCGATGCATTTCGTGCTGCGGGTCCCTTCGAAATCAGCAGCCCCTCGGTCCCCACTGTCACATATTCTGTGTTACCCTGAAGCCATCGACGTTTGCATTGTGATGGACACCGGGCACGCTTGTTACAGAGAAGGCTGCCACTCTGAAACGCACCGATGGAATCCTCAAAGCACCTCACAGCCCTGCTCACACCCAGACCCGAGCAGGAAAGGAGCTGCACGCTAGATTATTTTTTGGTCAATAAATTAGACTTCTTCCTTGTTAACAAATAACCCCACTAGGAGCTTGGGCACCCCGGAGCGCTCCCTCCAAGGCGGCTTCCCGCACCCTCAGCCCCCACAGGCTCCTCCTCGGAAAGGGCTGCCAGAGCCAGGATGATCGAGGAACCAAGACGGAGCGCCTCTGAGGGTCACACTTTAACATCGACCAAGAGCCATGCCGTCCAGCCCGGTCACGTGTGGAGTTGTTACATTCGGCTCCATAAACGTCGTTTGGCTGTTTCTAGACATAAATGTATTCTCAATAAAAGGACTGCCATAATTTAGGGGGGGTGTTTTAGATTTGGTTTATATTTTAAATGCAAAAGAGCCGCTCCCCAATTGTCCCAGAGAGAGGTAGTGTCCTAGAAATGAGGGTGCGTCTGCACCCCCAGCGCCGAGGTGTTTGCT
The DNA here is from genome assembly GCA_028533065.1 of Trachops cirrhosus. NCBI lineage: Eukaryota > Metazoa > Chordata > Mammalia > Chiroptera > Phyllostomidae > Trachops > Trachops cirrhosus. The sequence goes on along the minus strand of CM052541.1, from coordinate 2,025,770 downwards.
CGCCATGCCCATGAAGAACCGGGGGCGAGGGGGCCAGCTGGGGGCGTGTGCCTGGCTCTGCTTCGGGGGCCACTGCGGGGACCTGGAGTGACACGCCCTCCCACCCTCTGCGTCTCAGCTTCTCCTGCTACAAGCAGGCCGGTGCTGGTGCTGCCTATTTTGAAGAGCGTTAAAAGCAGGAGGGGATGATACGCCTTCAAGGAATGGCGGCTGAATTCATATCTTGGAAGATTACAGTGTGTTGTCATGACAACTGAGTGATTTCCTACAATGGCAAGCTGTCAAGAAGTGTGATAACTTTTCTGTGTAACAGAATGCAAAATACTTCACAGCAGGCCCCTGGTTGCAGAATAGAAAATATCTTGGCCTCTGTCACTCCGATTCATCAGCGGTGCGGTCAGAACAGCCCGCCACCTGCGTGGAAGGTGCAGCTGCCGGGGGAGACCCGGCGAGTCCCCATGGGAGCAGGTGCCGGCCACGCACCACGCACACCGTGTGCCGAGCAGACGGCGAGCCTGGCCAGGAGTGCGGGCCTCGGACGGGCTGAGCACGGGGGCCAAGCTCCGGGGGGACCGAGCCCTCTTTGTGACTTCAAAAGTCCAGCTCAGGAGGTTTGGGGGAAAAGGAAAAATCACAGGTTTGTTTCTGGGTTTGTTTTTTTTTTCTGTTAATCAGAATTTTACAATCTGGTGATGCAGGAACTTTCGTTTGATAAGTTCTTTTTATTATTACTGTTATTTTGCTTCATTCTTGTCCCAGGCGTCCAGGTCATCAGAAAGTAAATGATGAGAAGTGTTCCCTGCCTCCTCTCGTCTCCCGATCCCGGGGTTCCCAGACCTGCGTCCTCACGCGGGGCCTCTGCCCTGGTTCATCTGGGATGAGGGCCCAGCCCAGAGCCCTTGAAAGCGGCGAGCAGAGTGGTGGGGGCCGTGAACTCCGGCGGCCCCGCCACCCCCCAGCTGGGTGAACTCGGGGGGCGCTTGGCCCCGCACAGCAAACTGGACGCGACCCAGCCCCCGGGCCACCGGTCTGTGTTGCGGGTGGGAGAGATTGGCTTCTGCAGAGCATTCGGACCCGGCTTGCACAGTGTACACAGCAAGCGCCGCATAAGTGCTAGCTGGTAGTGTTCCTCCGACGGCTTACGATCACGGGTGCAGATGCTCACTTCATTCGCGATGCAAAGAGGCTCGTTGAAAGGTTGCCGGTTTTGACCTGTTGAAGTTAACAAGGTCAGAAAGGTCACCGTCGCAGCGTTGGCAAGTCTGCAGTGGAACCATGCCGGGGGGCGGGACTCGCCAGCCTCTGCGCACGGCGGACCGGCCACGCCCGCTCCCATCGCAGGCGCACGTGTGTGGAGTGCGACCCATGGACCCGAGGGGGGACATTCCCGACAAAGTGCTTTCAGCTGCGAGACACCCGTCGCTGCAGAGGCACAGCGAAGGTGAGGGCGCGAGCAGAGACTCTGGAAGCGGACGCCCCCCCCACCCCCCACCCCCCGCCCCGTCGCGGCCCCGCCCCCCATCGCGACCCCAGCCTGCCGCTTCCGGCGGTGCGGCCCTGGGTGCGTTCCTCGGCCTCTCTGTGCACCAGCTTCCTCGTGTTTGAAGTGGAAATAATGATGCTGCCTGCGGGGAAGGCTATTATGAGAACTAAATTAGTCAGTGCTAATAAATCACTTAAAATAGTGCTTTGCAAACTGTCAGTACCATCAAAGTGTGTTTAAGAACATTTTCAAAGGAAGTAGGACACAAAAGTAGCAGATAAAGTTTCCACCACCAATTAATTATAAGCTCAACCAGACTCCCTTCTAGCCCAGCTCCTAATTATGTGAATTTTAAAACTACTAAAGATTTTTTTAGAAATTAGGCTTAACGGACTAGAAAATTTCTCATCTTAAATCGTTTGGCACCCCTGAAAATCGCGGCCTCTTCCAATGAAGAGGTAACCTCACTGTCCTGTGAGCAGATGGCCGAGGAGCCCAGCCCCGCCCCGAACAGTCTTGTCTCCACGGCGACGGCGCTGTGAGGGGGCGTGCTGGTGTAAACACAGGCATGTACGTGTGAAGGCGTTCAAATGAAATGCGTTGTCGCCGTAAAGGAAGGGACACAGGAGAGATGTGGAGACGGACCGACCGGGGGGCGGTTCGCTCTGCAGCCGGAGACGTGTCTTCCCCGGGCAAGGTCAGGGCCAGGGGCCCCGGTTCCCGGAGGCGCCGTGCTCGCTCATCTCTGCGTGGACCACAGCGAGATGGTTGTCGCCTCACTTGATGCCGACTTCCCTGCGGTCTGTGCCCCCAGGGACCACACAGCGTCCCAAAGATGCGAGACGCTGAGCCTGTGGAGAAAGTCGCCCTCATCAAATCGCTCGCAAGTGCATTTGCGACTGATGAACTGCACAGATTTTCATCTGGACAGATGTCCATTTTATGTAGCTAATTTGAACGTGGGTTTTTAAAGACAAAGCCCGTGAAACATTAGCTGAGCATTTGAAGGTAATGGACCGTGGAGTCCTATTTCCAGAAGCCCAGCGAGCGTCCTCTCTCATGTCCTGTTTTTCGGCAACATCAATTATTAAAATGTATGTTTTTGCTGACAGAGGACCTTGCCTTCGACGTAGGTTGCGTTGTCTGGCTCAGGGTCATTAACTGCAGAAAGCTTGTAAATATAACGGTTTATTCCCGTGGGAAGCCTTCATCAAGATGCGGAATTCTGCAGCTAATGTGTTGCAACACAGCGTAGGTGATCACGCTCTCTACTTCCCTTTAATATTCCCAATTTACTTTGAAACGCGTTGCTGTTTGCGTGACGACGAGTCCCCAAACTCAAACTCCGTAGGACCGAAGTCGCCCGAGAGGAAAAGGGGACGTTTTAGCCCCAAGGAAAAGCTGCCCATTAACATAGGACCTGAACCAACCGTGGCCTGGACATCCAAAAGCAACGAGACAGAGTCTATGCTAAGGAACACGCGTGAGCACACACACACACACACACACACACACATCGACAGCACAGCGTGAGGCAGCAGGGGACTCGGGACCGAGGGGGTCGGGAAGCTGCTGGCCGGCTCCTTCCTTCAGGCAGAGTGACGCGGGCGTCACTTAGTTATGCCCCTCCACAGCCTCATCAGTCCAAGGGGACATTCACGGCCTCGTTTCTCCCTCCAGGGTGGACATGGACATGGGTAAAGGACCCCAGTGAAAGAACTCAGGACCGAGGGGTTGTGACGGAAGTCGGAGGAGAGCCGGGGGGTCCCCGTCGCACACAGAGACCTCGGAGGCAGCAGGGAGCCAGCGGAACCCTTCACGGAGGGCCACTGGCAGGGCACGTGCCCGTCACCGATGTGTTACCTCAGTTTTGGGGATAAACGGCGGGGAGAAGGCCCGGCAAAAATATGCTTTTGTATGTGCATCTATGGAAGAAATTTGCTGCAAATTACCATGAGAAGTGATGTAATTGCAGGGTGGAAGCCATCCATGTGATTCATCGAGAGAGAATCATAACAAGACTTCAAAGCAAGTTGACGCTTTCCTCGGAGATGAAGGAATCTGGGTCGTGTGCAGCAGAGGCCCATTGCAACACAGTCATAAAAATGATGAGTTTTAGAATGGTCCTGGGAGGAATTAGGTAGGAATCTCTACGAGAGTCAGAAACGTCTACTGCATACATTTAGGACGAAGATATTCGGAACGGGAAACGTTCCCTGGGGGACAGGAGGATGGGGTGCTTCTTTAAGTGATTGAGTAGAGAAATCCCTGTCCTTCGTTCCCACACAAGATGCTCATGAATTATGCAGGCCTTCAAGCACCTCGGCAGTGAGGCGATGTAGTTTTGTTAAGATTGTCCTTCGAGTGGGTCTGTGGCCCCCATTCCAGACTCACCTGTGAAGCTGTCGGAGGGTTTCCCTGTCGGGGATGCCACGCCCCCCGTGGCCCCACCCTGAAACTCGCTGGCTGGCTTCCTGGGCCTTCCTCGGGCGCATTTTGATAAACGGCCTTACGTGCACCGTTCTTTTCATCTTTTTAACTCAATTTCGTGTCACTGAGTAGATGCCGAATTCCAGCCGCATCTGGACTGTGGTTTCACGCTGAGAAATTACCCCCAGGGGCTCCCGGTGGTTTCTTGGAGACTGTGTGTGTGTGTGTGTGTGTGCTTGTTACGTGTAACTGTTCCGTCCATTTGGAACTGATTTTCGTATCTGACATGAATCGAGTCTTTGAGATTATCTCGGTTTTCCCCAAGTAATTGATTTACGTGTACAGTTCTGTCCCTGTAAACGAAGCCTTGAATTCGGTCCTACGCTAGTTTCGCAGCTTGTGAAACGGACTTTGCTGTTTTCCTCTCGTTCTGGAATTTTATTTACCAGGCAGCTTCCTAGCTTTCCTTGGCTGCGTCCACGTCGACGCTGGTGCCGCTGGGCCGTGACAGCTGTCACGCTGTCCCCACGCTGACATGCACCGCGCACCCCCCGGGCCAGCCCCGGACAGGGCTTTCCAGGGAGGCCCCCCCACAGTTTCCACGGCCTGACGCTGCCCCTCCTACCAAGCAGGAAGCCGAGCCCTCAGAGAGTCGGTGC
>CM052541.1:1952629-2020698 GCA_028533065.1 Trachops cirrhosus | reverse complement strand
GGAGCGTTGGAAAGCTTCCCGACCAGCTGTGGCGCAGTAATTACCCTAGAGCGCTTGGACTATCTCTCGGGTCTTTTATGCCATCAAAGCAAATTGGCAGCAAGAAGCCTGTAATCCCATTGACATGTGTTTCGGGTTAGGAAGGAGCGGCACAGATTTTGTTCGGAGCAGCGTTGTGGTATTGCCAGGAGAGCTGCGTTTCAGCTGGAGTTAAGTTTCCATGTAAATGAGAAAGCTTGTGATGTTTCTGGTCCACAGAGTAAACCCTCCGGGAGAGCAGTGTCGCTCCGGGACACCCCTCCCGTACGTGCGTGCCGCAGGGTGGTTCTTGCCCTCCAAGGGTGCGTGCCGATTGTGGGAAACAGGGAAAATAAACAGTTCGGTCCAGTGTGATGCGTGTGTTACTCAGCCTAAAAGGAAATCAGGGAGGCCTTCTGGAGGAGGTGCTATTTGGAGTGTAAAACTATGTGTGGGACCTGCTCTAGTGGATAGGAGATGGAGGGAAGAGAGAGAGCACCCAGGAAGAGTCTCAGGCCCTTGGGGGTCTCACGGGGGCAGAGCGGCAGCAAGGGCAGGCTCCAAGGACGGGGCTTGTGTGCTGGGGACCCTCGAAATGGAATGCGAAGGGGTGTACAAGAAGAATCACTTCAGTTTCAACTGAGACCCCAAGAAATGGATGTTGTTGTCCAGAGTGGGGTTTGGGCCGTCGAGCCGAAGGTGGCGAAGACAATGTGGGTGCATTCCTCTCATCTCGGCCCCGAGTTGGGGGCCGAGGTTATAAGAGAGGGGCTGCAGATGACTAGAGAAGAGTGGTGGACACTCGTGTGTCCCAGTCCCACCCCGGGGGTGGTGGCTGCATGAACACTCGGGGGGACAGAGGCAGCCCTGACCCTCCCCAGTCAGCCCCCTGCCTGCAGAGGCGGAGCTGCCGAGGGGGGCAAGAATCCAACACTCTGATAAAGCCATTACACTTACACTAACGTTTTGTTCACCGACTGGTTGGGGCACACGTACTGATCAAAAGCGACTGGAACAGTGACGGGACAAGATGAAAATCCCATCCAGGGGCAGGGGGAGAATCAGCCTCCCACAGGAAATCGAAGAGACAGTGGGACCCGAAGGAAAACTAACAAGTCAAGTCCATGCATCGTGCTTCCTCCGGCGGTGGTTACAGACCTGCGTGCCCCCCCCCACCCCGGAAGGGAATGGAGCTCCCCGTGGCCGCCGGGAGGGGTTCGGGGGGTTTCAACTGCAGCGCGGCGGTTTCCAGGGTTTCCTCTGGTGTGGCCGGCGGTTTCCAGGGCTTCCAGGGTGGCCGGCCCCATGGGGTGGCCCCCGGTCTGGAGGCAGGGAGACGAGCGAGGGGGGCTCCATCATGGTGAGAGAGCTTGGAAACGGGAAGGCAGAGCTGAGGGCAGATTCTAGAAATTTCCAGAAGAAGATGGGTCAGTGGGAGCCGGGAGGGTGCAGGCGCTGACTCTGAGGGAGACAGAGGAGCAAAGACGTGTCTCCTCCCTCCGGAGGGAGCAGCGTGGAGTTGCAGGCTGTGGCTGAGCTGGGGGATGGGGAGGAGGAGCAGATGCGAGGGGCCGATGCTCGGCTCAACCCATGAAATCGAGGTGCGTGGAGGAAGGAGACTCGGGTCTGAGGCTCGGAAAAGAGGTCTGGGCTGGATCTGGAGGAGGAAGGTGCAGGCAGTTACTTTAAGAAGCTTAGAGAGCATGGCAGAAATCTAGAAGGCGGAATACGGAATTTATTTATATATATATGTATTTATTTTCCCCCTCCACCCAAGGACGTTGTTTCGTTGCTTTTAGAGAGAGAGAAGCAGCGGCTGGGTGCCGCCTTGTAAGCACACTGAGTGGGGATCAGACCCGCACCCCAGGCCTGTGCCCTGACCGGGGGTGGAACCTGCGGCCTTGCGGTCTACAGAACGACGCCCCCACCCACTGAGCCACACTGGCTGGGGCTGGAATTTATTTTTTTAAATTGAAGACATTTGGATATCTTTATGGGGGGGGCAAGGCCACTGCTCTTCACCCCAAAGAAGTGAGATCCGTGGACAAGCAGAGCAGAGTGGAGCAGGGTGGGGGCGGGGACACGACCCCCAGACGCCTGGCATCTCGGGCTGACACTCCCCGCTCACGGCCGTCCCTCGGGACGCCAGTCTCTGCTCCCCTTGGGCTTCAGGGGACACCCTTCGTCCTTTCCATTCCTTCTTCTTTAGAAGCCCAAGGGAGGGTGAGGAAGCTTCCGTTTAGCAACTGAAGGATAGGAGACAGATGCCCTGACCTTCAGGGGCTGTGTCCCCAGACAGTGGGAATTTGTGGCTAGGGTGTCACTCACAGCGCTGGCACGCCCACTCTGCGGGGCGCTCACGGTCCCTCCTCTTGCCTCCTGCCTGAGAACCCTCTGCTTCGGGCTCCTGTCACCCTCTCAGGGCACGTGGATACTCAGCGCTCCCATCTGACCTTTCTGTGGCTCCTGCGTGCATCCGCGGGGCCCTGGGCCCCCTCCCTCGGTGCTGTGTTTGAAGAGGAGACACGGCTGCTTAACACGCCAGGAAGCCAGGGGGCCAGTGGCGTGTGGTAACTGTTTCAGGAATGACACTCCAGATACGGCAGTAAGGACGGAGGGAATGCTAGGGCGCCAGGGAGGAGTGGGTGTGGACAAATCGTCGGAGAGAAAACCGGCCAGCCGACGCAATCCAGTTCTCTTTCGAGTGTAGTTCAGACCAACAAAGGCCAGAAGTTCAGCTGGACCTGAGGGTCTGCTCCCCTCCCCCATGGAGACTCTTGTCTTCAGCAGTGAGTGGGGTCGGGGTGGGGGGATTGGGCCTGGACCACAGTCCCCACACTACAGCTTTTTAATGCTCCGCTTTACAACTGGGTTATAAAACGGGGGGATTTCATGGCATGTAATACGGCCTCTTCTCTTGGGGGAGGTGAGATAAGACCCCTGGGAAAACTTTATAGCTGTGATGGGGGAGTTCACTGGCTTTTCCAAGCCAAACACTCTTCTGTTGCTAGAAAGAGAAGCTGTGTTTATTTATTAAATTATTTGCATGGTTTAGTGCATCCTTGTTGAACTTCGCATGCCTAAAACGCGCAGTGTGATGAGAACTGAAAAACCTCGAGTTTCTGGTGTGTGAGAAAGGAAATGAAGCTATTATGGAGCAGCTGGCTTCTTGTTCAGCCTGACTACAAAGGCGGGAGCCACATTCTGACCACAAGAGTTTTGCTTCCTTCTCGGAGATTCATTCCATGTGTGGCTGGGGAAACACGCCGTGCAGCTCTGTGCGTGGTGAAGCGCAGGACGACAGTAAGGTCTGCGTGTCACCCGTGAATTTTTTCCTGGTCTCTCGAGAAACCAGATACCTGGCTAAGCGTGTTGAGTTTCGGATGTGAAGATTGCTTCTTACGCGGTGAGAGGTAACGTGGTTACTTTGATGACCGGCATGCGCACGAGGGAAGCTGGCCTCTTTCCGGACCCTCTGGCAGGCTGGCCTCCCAGGGCCCACCCACGGAGCCACGGGGCTTCACCGGCCAGCACGGCCTTCTCTCCGCCTCTCCCGGGCCCTCTCCGAGCGAGGGCGCGGCTCCTCCGTGCCGATGTAATACGCCGCTACTTTTTCTCTGAGAATTTAATGAAACGTGTTGTCGGCTCTTGGGGTTACAGTGAGAAATTGGATTTGAGGGAGTAAGAGTGCTCTCTGAGATGTTATAACATCCAAGGAGGAGACGTCTGTTGGTCGTGTGTGTGTGTGGGGGGGGGACAGGGGGCGGCGCTCAGGCCTACCAGCGTGGCCCGCCCCCCCCAGAGTGAAGGCAGATGTGTCTTTTCATATTTCAGACCTCAGCGATGATGATTCTAGAAAATGCAGAAGACATACTAAAGTATAAAGGAGAATGGAAAAATTGTCCAGAGCCCCTCCACACAGATAATGAATGTTCAAAATATTATACTCACATTTTCTCTTTAACATAATTCAAATCATGCACTCTAAGAATGTAAGCACAGCTGCTAAAGTTTGCGCCCTGAATGAAAGAAGCTCCGAGGAAAGGCCATGTGACCCCATGCATCCGAAAAGACTGCGTGAAGAAAAGCTCCAGCGATACAAAGTCAGGATTTGTTCAGATTTATGTACGAGTTTGCTGTTTCCTCCGTTCATTCTTTTGTTGAATACCAAATCTTTTTCTTTCTTGCAAAGTTTCTTTCATAAGTAGAACCCTTAAAGAAATTCCTTTAAGGAAGCTTTGCTAAAAAAAAAAAAAAAAAAAAAGCTCAATTTCTGATAGTCCAAAAGATGTGTTTCTGGCTGTCGAAATGCTCATGGGGGAATGAGTAATTGCAGATAATTTTAAAAAGTCAGTGTGTCCTTGGGCTGACGACCATGTTCTGAAGTTGCATTTGGGTGCCGGCTGCAGAACTCTGCAAACGACGAGGGAGGGACCGCGGGGCTGTGCACGCGAACAGGCCAGCTCCGTGGTGCGCGGTCGGGGAAGGCTCTGTTTCGCGCTCATTCTGAGTATGTAGCCCCCCTGGGTCTGCAACTCCAGGCAGACGGCTGCTCTCCTTCATCCCGAGAAAGGCGTCGGTGCCCTGGCTCTGGGCTCCGCTGTCCCAGCCAGTGGCCGTTCCTCAGTGCCCGTCTGTCCTTTCCCCCGCCTGCTTTAAGATCGTTGCTTTTGACTTCAGTGCTTGGAAACCTCTTTGTACTGTATCTGCGTGTGGAGCTCTTTGTATGCGTGTTCTGCTGGGGAGTCACTGTGCTTCCTGCATCTGAGGGTTTGTGTCTTTCATCGGTTCTGGGAAATTCTGACCATTCCCCCAGTGACGATGGCGTCCCCACTCCCGTGCGTCTCTCCTGCAGGTCCCACGAGGCAGATCTCAGGCGGTCCCCCTGCCCTTCTGAGTTTTTGCCTGTCACCCCCAGGTGATAGGGGCACGGTACTGCAGGGGTGGGCCACCCAGAGAGTGTGTTCGGGACGTGCTCGCTAAGTCTCGGGTTTGGAAGAAGATGAGCAGCAGTGATCACGAATTAGCCCACTCGTTTCCAGAGGGCTGATGGGTACGTAGCGTCTGCAAACCATCACTCTCCCTAGTGTAGCTCAGGAAGTCCCCGCTTCTCTGGCGGTCCTGATGTGACTCTGGTGGTGGGGACCGGCCACCAGGGATGCCCACCGGCCTCCGGACACGTGCGCCTTGAGATTGGGCATCAAGGCGCCAGCCCTCCAGCAGAGGGATTTTTGTTCAAGCCCTGTGTTCTCCCACACCCTTGATCAGGCCAGGGGCCGGCTGTCCCCGGGCCCTGTGCAGTCTGAGGGGCGTCGGGGAGCAGTTAGGACTGTCCTTCCTCGTGCCCACACCTGGGCTCCGGGGGGCCTGGAATGCCGGAGCGCTGGCTGCTTTGCCAGATGACGTCCCGGCAGGAGACGCTGGGGGTCGGGCGGACACCCCACCGCCCGCACATCTGCCAGGCCAGCGTGCTGACCCGCAGAGCCGGGTGAAAGACGCAGTCTCAGGTTCCAGCCCCACAGTCGGGACTGGTGTGTCAACATTCTTCCTGTCACCCGGCCATCAAGTACCTGCTGACTGATGGCTTCAACTCTCAAGGAAACTCAAGCCTGTGCAAGGCTTCGCTTTGTTTCTGCACGGTGCAGCCCAGACTGGCTCGGGGCAAGGCGGCCTCTCCAAAGCCCCGTGACCCAGGTTCCCTGATCGCTGGGCAGGCGGGGACCTCTCCCAGCCTCAGGTTCACCCCCTGTGAAACAGGGACATTGATAGGCATTTTAATACCCTCTGCAGGGCTGTTCCCACGGCTCAGAGAGGCGCATGCAATGTGTCTCCTAAAGTAAGGCTGGACACTCACTGAGTGTCTGCTTGTCATTGCTGTCATTGTCATGGATGTGTACCTGCCTGCCCCCGGGCGGCTGCAGTGACTCAGCCTGTTCCCCAGCTGGCTGGACGGCCCGGGGCCCTGCTCCTAGCACCTGGTTGCTGAGCCTCTACCTCGTACTCACGTCCTTGTTTCGGAGACGGTGCCTGCTTTCCCGTGGGACCACGGTGGCTCCCCGCCTCCCCACCAGTTCTCCGTCCTGCATCCACACAGCCACAGGGCACCCCCCACCGCTGCCTCTCTATCCCCCCTCCAGGGCTGGACCCCCAGGGGCCTGGGTACACTGAGGAGGGACTGCGGGCCCTGCTCCCCACTTCTCCCTCATCCTCCCAGCCCCCAGGGTCCCTCCCAGGCCCCTCCAGGTGCTGCAGAGCCCAGGGCCCCTCCCACCAGCCAGCTGAAGTCCCTTGCTCATCCACCCAGAAACCGCACCTGTGACTTTTAGCCATGTGGCCACAGGAAGGAAGTGTGCTCCTGGCCCCCAGGAGGGGTGCAGAAAGCAGGTCCCCCGAACCTCTGAGGCACAGCGGGCCCTGCACGAGGAGACTGTCCTGCCAGCCGCCTCCCAGAGTCCCCTGTCACTGCAGGAGAACAGGATCCAGGTGCCTGCTGATCCCACCGTCAAAACAGGTCACTAGGGGACTGTCTCCTGTCCCCAGGGGGCCCCGTTAATCCACGGAGCGACGGCTTCCAAAGGGCAGGTGGAGAGTTTGCAAACAAGAGCAGTGTCCCGGGCTGTTTGAAATAACAGTCCTCCCGTGGTCAGTGCCCCAGGCGGCTCCATTTACCCCTCCAGCCTCGCCCTCCCAGCCCTCCATCCGCCTGGATCCCTGGGCCCCATTGCTCCGCTCCTGCCGTTGGGATCCGCCCCCTGCTCCTGTCCCAGGGGAGCGGGGACCCAGACAGGCTTTGGACTCAGGTGCCAGTGGTTGAACTCCATCCGGCCTTGCTCCTTACTGGCGAACTCCCCCTTCTTCCCACCTCGCCCTGACTCACAAGCTCACAGTAATTTGCATCTTCCTGGGGAGACCCAGGGGACTTTCCAGAGCAAAACGGTGACGATCTTTTAAGATGCAAATGTGTGTTGTGAAGCCCTGAGAGGGGGTGTGATAAGGGAGGCCACCTTCCCAATGGGTCCCTTGGGACCTGGACTTGTAAATGTGTCCTCGGGGTGAGTGAGGGGACAGGAGCGGACAGAGGAGGGGAGAGAGGGTGGACCTGTTTCCACCTACCTGCCATCGGACTACACGGTTCATTCAGCTGGTCTCTGACTCACCTGGGGAAAGATGGCAAGGTGAGCACCGTCAGAACCCGGGCCACAGCCCCGTCCCCATGGAAAACCGCCCGCCAGGGGCTGCTGTCCCCTTCGGGGCCTGTGCTCCCCGTCTGGTCGTCCTGCCCACCGTGCAAGGCTGCAGGGACCCCAAACAACTCCTTTTTTTGGGGGTGAGGGGGCAGTTTTATTTGGAAAACATGGCAACGTCTGCCATTGTGGAAGAATTGGAAATACAAACGGTATGACACCATCAGAACAAAGAAGCGTTTGTCCCCAGAGGGCATGGGTGCCAGGCCCGAGTGGGGAACCCAACAGAGGCGGGTGACACAGACAGGTACGCAGCCACCGAGCAGCCCTGGAGCAGGTGTGACACCGTTAGAACCGTCTGAGGAAGTTCTCACTTCAAGTCCCCCGTGGCACAGCCCCCTCGCTGGCACCTTTGCCAGTCACTGGCATTTTCTCTTTGTGACTGCATGTTCTTTTCTTCAAGAGGACCCACCTAACTGAGTGAGGTCCCCGCCCCATGACACCTGGACCCACCTTTGTGGAGAAGGAGCCAGAGCTGCCTGGCGTTGGTGGCTCCGCGTGGCACCCAGTGAGGGTGGGACGGCGGTAACGTTTCTTTCCTGTCTGCTGCCCACTCCCACAGAAGCCAGAGCGCCCAGGAGCCCAGGGACATGTCCACGGTTGGGGCTGCAGAGGGCAGGTGCAGGGCGCGGGGAGGGCGGAACGGGGATCTGAAGGAGAGAACCGCGGGTCTCAGCACCCACACGGCCCGGCCTAGAGATGGCCCCGGTGACGCCGGCCGTGTTTATGTCTGCAGTCCTTTAAGAGGGACAGCACAGACCCCGGCACACAGAAGCCAGCGACCAAAAGGCCGGACAGATTCCTGAGGGTCACAGTCAGGACGACCGGCTGGGCTGGAAAAGGACCTGGAGTTTGGGGCCGAATCACAGGTTCAGTCAGTGCGGGCTCAGCCAGCGAGGCGTCTGGCGGCCGCCCGAGAGGGCAAGGCAAGCCGCCACCTCTGCATGCGGCTGAGAGTCCTTCTGCGGCCAGGCCGGCGACGCAGCGGTCCGTGATGGGCCTGAGGGGCCGGCCCCACTCGGGGGCGGGGCTGGGGTGCCCAGGAGGCTGTGCTCAGAGCGGCGTCCACCGGACGGGGCTGCTGGGTTTGTACAGCGTGGCAGTTCGGTTCACAAGCATCTGCTACGGTAAAGGGAAGGGAAGTGCCTCGAAAAAATACAAGCTTCAGAAAAAGAAAGTGTTTTCTTTGGTGATGTTTTAATGATGTCACCTCAACTCATTCCAGTGGTTTTGGGAAATTTGTCCCACTTGGGGCTGTGTCCCACCTCTGTCTGTACCACTGCCAGGGCGGGGAGGGGCGCAGGGCAGAGGCTCCCCGAGGGGCTGGGCGCAGTGTCCTAGGAGCTGTGGTGACCCACGGCTGGCAGTCCTAGGTAGACTCAATCCTCCGTGGAACTCAGTCTCCAGATGGAAATCTCAGATAGAAAAAGTGCCAGGTGACTGTGCCTGCGCTTATCCGATCCTCCATTCCGGGAAAACAGGTGATTCAGACACACGCCCGGCCCTGAGGGCTTATGGCTCCCTCCCGAGTGTGGCACAAGGGGCCGGGAGCCTCACTGAGGCTTGTGCCCGGATGCTGCAGCGTCTCCGCCCCATGGGGGTGTCCAGTTCCCAGTGGGAGGGGGCGGGGACTTCTTGAGGAGCAAGGCGGGGGGTCGGTGGGGGCCCAGACCAGAGAGAGAAACTGCACCGTGACTTGAACTTGAGCCGGGAAGGCTGAATGGATAACACTGACAGAGAGTTGGGGACGGAGGATGACAACTGAGGAGCAGAGAGAGCTCCAAGGAAGACGGGACTGGCAGACACCGGGCCAGCCCCGACCCCGGGGCCTCGCTGAGGCTGCCGGGTGGCAGGGATGTGGCCACAGTGACGCACCATCAGGCCTTACAGAACTGTCCTTGGGGTCTCGGGAGAGCAGTCCACGGGGGAGTCTCCCAACAGAGGGCACTCGGGCTTTGCATAAAAACCCCACCCAGGAGTGCGGGGGGAAGTGCCCGGCTGCCTCCGGGCTCCCTAGCTGAGGGCACCGGGCATTCCCCTGTCTCTCCGCCCCCTCCGCTGACACAGCGGAGGGTCAGGCCAGCTGACAACGTAAACACCTTTACAGGGCTCACGTGCCTGCTCCCAGAGCGGGCAGAGAGGGTGAGCTGTGACTGAGGGACCATACATGTGTGGCCATCAAGCAGGGTTGGCTGCATGTCAGGTGTGGGAGGGACTTCGAAGGCTCTGGGGCGCCCCGGTGAGCGGTGGCCGGCTCTGAGCGGCGGGGGAAGGCGGCTAAGGGCTTCTGTCTGTGCTGTGGGTGGGAGTCAGGCTCTCCCATGGGGTCTGCCTTCCGAGGAAAAGCCTTCCGAGGACCCGTGCGCGGAAATGGTGGTGTGGCACGGTGATTCATTCTGGTGGGACTGGAAGCTGCCCTCTGGGTTTCCAGTGTGTTACCTCCCTCCATCCTGTCATGGAAAAAGTCCAACCGTGTCCTCAGCAAGGCCAAGACAAAAGCCAGAGTCCAGAGTTTCCGCTTCCTGTGAAATGTTAGTCCTTCGGAGCCCACGCAGGCTGCCAGCAGGCTGGCTGCTAGGCTTGCAGGACCGAGTGCTCCCGGGTGAGAGAGCACACAGACAAAAGGGCGAGTGCAGGTTCCCAGGTGAGGGAGGGAGAGAGAAACAGAGAGAGACACACAGAGAGAGAGAGAGCTTCTTTGTTCCTGTGCGACTATATTAGCTTAGCCTTGGGATGGACCAGGTGCTTTTTCAAAAGAACCATCAACTTCCTAAGCTTCTATGGTCTTTTGATAGATTCTGCCCAGTCAGACAGACAGGCCTGGATGGTTTAGCTCCTCCCCCGCGCCACCCCCTCCAACAACGTGGTGCTGGGTGGGGGAAGGGAGGCGCTGAGGCGTGGCCGTGCAGTGCTGTGTCCCCGGGGTGCGAAGCTGCAGCTTCCTGGTGAGGCGGACGGGCCCCCGCTCCCCAGTTCATTGAACTCAGCGTCTCATTCCCTTTGCCTCTTTCCCTCATTAATATCTAGCCGGCTACCTACAGTGACATCTGAGTCGGTCTCTCACACACAGAGGCAGCTTCTGACGCCCGTTCTGGTTCTGGAGATGATTCTCTCCATCGCCCGCCTGACATTTCTTCCACGAATGAACTGGTCTGTCTGCTTTGCTGCTTCCCGCCTCCTCTGTCCCTTGTAAACTGCACATCCCTGCAGCCTCCCTGGCAACTCAGAACCCTTTCCCTCCACCGAGTCTGGGTGTGCATGCGCCTCCGCCCGTCTAGGCTCTCTCCCAGAGTGGGCAGTGTCTCCCCCAGCCCTGTTCCGAGTGCGCGCAGTGCAGCAGCGCCTGGTCACCTCTACCTGCCCTGGCTGTTTGGCGCACGCAGTGACTGGCCGAAGGAGCGACTCCTGACCTGTGTCGGAAATGGGCTTTTCAAACTGGTGCTAGGAAAGAGGAGTCTCTTTTCACCCCGGGCGGTGAAGCGAAGACATACGAACTCCAGGAGCTGTCTTGCACCCTGATTCCAGCCTGAGAGAATGTGTCCAGGACAGAGAAAGGCGGAAACGGGAAGCCGAGAGAAGTCCTGATGCCCCGGGGTTGCTGTTCCTGCCGATCCCGAGGCCAACCCTGGGCCCTCTTCACCCTGGTTCGGCTGTTGGGGCCACTAAACCCTCCTTCTTGCTTAAACTAGCTCAGGTCGGGCTTCTGGCAATCACCAACAGAGACCGCTGGCTGTGTGGCCTTCCTAACTTAACCCACCAATGACTCGCTTCTTTGGGACAGGGTTTCAGTGGGAGCTAATATTACTTTAAATAGAAACTCTGGGCATTTGTTGTTAATGATTTTTAAGAAAAGTGTCCTTTGAAAGCTAGATCTTGCTCTGTCCCATGTCTTCCTTTTTCTTTCTGAATGGAAAAGGATGGAAGGAAGGAAGAAGGAAGGAAGGAGGAAGGAAGGAAGGAAGGAGGAAGGAAGGAGAAGAAAGGAAGGAAGGGAGGAAGGAGGAAGGAAGGAAGGGAGGGAGGGAAGGAGGAAGGAAGGGAGGGAGGAAGGAAGCATTCCCCCTTACTAATTCGAACTAACATGGTATTTTTAAGCTCGTTAGAAGTCTTTTCAAACATAAACGGAAGTTAACATATATCACTGTATCAGCATATATAAAAGTTGTCATCCTAAAAACCACATCCACTGAAAGAATTTTGTAAGATATGCTCAGGTATTTCACCTCTGTCTTCAGGTTAGACATCTCTGAGCTGAATGGCCGTTAGGTTCTGGGGCCCAAATCTATACATCGAGGCTGGGGCAGTTCTCAGTGACAATGCTGTAGAATGTCGCCAGCGTTCCAGGGAAACGGGGCTCGGGTGTGACCTGCTGCCCCGGCACCCCATTAGGCGGCCTCGCTTTGATGCGCCCCCAAGGGAGAGCTTTCCTGGTCTCCCTCAGGGATCAGACGACAGCTTTTTCTGCGTCGGCCTGGACAATGGAGGGAAAGTGGAGAAAGCAAGGCTTCGCCCAGAACTTTCCATGCAAGTCCCTTTCTCTCTTCTGATAACTGATAACCTAGAGGCTAAAATGAAACATTTCAAACGCAGAGAAAGGCAAGCGTGTGCGGCACACCTGCGCCCGCCCGTAAGCCCTAACGAGGGTGAGCGTTCCGCCTGGGAAATAAAAATATCCCAGAGACCGTGCGGACGCTCCGTGGGCCCCACTCCGTGCTTCCCGCTCCCCTCGGAGGTGACCCCTGTCTTCAGGTGGGTGGGGAGCCTGTCTTACATCGGCGTGGGGTGTTCGGGCCTCGCCACAGACAGTGCGTGCTTTTGTTTAAGTGCTTCGAAGTTTGAAAGGAATGCTACCATTTCGTGCGTCTGTTCTACAACTTCTTTGAGGAAAATTTGTAAAAAGCGCACACCTAAGCGTGCGGTGTGCTGAGGTTAGATAAACACACGCACCGGTGCAAACAAACAGGAGCGCAGTCAAGAATAGAGCCCCGCCCCAGAAAAGCCCTCCCAGCCGCCCCCCGCTGCAGAGACAGCGGCGATTCGGTTTCTACCGTGATGCGGCGACGTGGTGGGTCTCAAGTGTCGCTGATGGCGGCGATGCCTTTGGTGCCTGTCACCCACGGCACGTGTGAGTCTGTTTTCGGAACGGAGCGTGCTCCCTCACTCTGCCCGTGCATCCCGCCAGCACCGCACTGAACCGATGGCCGCAGCTGCGCGGTGAGTCATGACGTCCCAAAGTGAGGGTCCTCCAGGGTCCTTCCATTTCACAATCGTTTCTGCTATTTTTAGGTCTCTCGAGTTGCCATAAAGATTTCAACATTAACTTGCCGATTTCTACAAAAGAACCATCTGGGACTTTGACTAGGACCACATTGAATCTGTATATCGATTTGGGGAAAATTGACATGTTAACAAGATTGCATCTCCCAGTCCATGAACATGGTATGGCTGTCCATTTGTTTTGGTTCTCTTCCACTTTTCTCGGGCTGTTTTTGTAGGGGTCTCATGTGACCTTTGCTAAATTTATTCCCATGCATTTTATGGCCTTTGATGTTACTATAATGGAAGTTTAGAATTTTATTTTCTAATTGTTTGTTGCTGGTAGAAACACAATTGACTTTTGTATGCTGACTCTGTATTCTGTGAAATAATCATCGCCTGCTAATAAAAGTGGCTTTGCACCTTTCTTTCCAATCCATATGGCCTCATTTCTTTTTTCCCGTGTTCCTGGAGCTTGTCGCGGCCTGCGGTGCAGTGTGGAATGGAAGCGGTAAGAATGGGGTCCTCGCCTTCTCCTCAGTGTCGGGGTGGTCCAGTCTCACCAGTAAGTAGGAGGTTAGCTTTGCGTACTCATGCATGCCCTATACCGAATCCATACATGTCCCATGTCGAATCCATACATGTCCCATGTCGAATCCATACATGTCCTATGCCGAATCCATACATGTCCCACGTCGAATCCATACATGTCCTATGTCGAATCCATACATGCCCTGCATCAAACCGAGGAATTAAATCAAAGAGAAATCATTCTGATTTTAGATTGAACTTTGTTAACATGAATTGATGTTGAATTTTTTCAAATGCTTCATTTTATTAATTAGTAAGTTATACTGACATGCGAGTGTTAAACCAGCCTGGCCTCTCAAGGACAGCCCTGAGTTAGTCACGATTTGCGTTGTTACGTTTGATTTCCTTTTTTAAAGGGTTTTTATGTTGTCCATGTTCATGAGAGATATTGGTCCGTAATATTTTTTCCTGCTGATGTTGGGTCATTTCGAGTTTGGGGCTCCTATAAATAGTCGTGTCCTAAACACCCTTGCACACTTTTTTGAGGCAATACGACACCTTCACTTGGGTAAACACCTGTGATGAAATTTCTGGGTCACAGCGTGTGTGCGGCCGACCCCAGGGAGCGCGGCCACAGCGGTGTGCCGCGTCACACTCCCCACCCGGCTGCAGCGGCGTCGCTTGGAACACAGGCTGCCAGCCCCTTGCGCCCCGTCGCAGCGTGGCGCGTCCAGACAGTGAGAGTGAGCATTCAGAAACTTTCGTGGACATGCGACATCGCGGTGGCAGTCCACACGGGGTCGCAGCCTTGTCCCACAGGGTGCGGGCAGTTCAGATGTCCCACTCGTGTGCTGAGGCACGACTGGCAGGAGCCCTGTCCTGGTCATGCTCGGGGACCCTGTCTGGGTCTGCGGGGCACCGGGCATTTAGGAAGAGGGACGCGGCTCTTTGCTGTTCGAGTTCGAGAAACAGCACCGGTGGGGGGCCTGGTGCATGAGCATCCTTCTCGACGCCCAGCGGTTTTCTAGCCTTTCGGGCGGGTGTGCGGCGGTCAGGCCCGCGTCTCCAGTTTCACTTTCCCGGTGGCTGAGGCAGCCATCGCTTTTCGTGTTTCTCGGCCATCCGGACATCCCTTCGTGCGAAGTACTGACGCAGATCTTTTGCCTGTTGTTAAGGTGTATGGTTTTCTGTTTTCCTAGAACGTTTAACCTGGGCCCTTTCCTAGCTCCTCCCCACCCCTCATTTCTGTGAGGCAGAAGGTGAGGGAAATATAAGGGGGGCAGAAACCTGATTCAAAAATGAGGTTCCTCTGAGTTCGTCCATGCAGCTGGTGTGGCTGAGACTCCGCCAGGCGCCGAGCGCTGCGTGTCACAGCGGGGGTACCGCGCTGAGCACGTCAATGCCGTTCTCGCCCTCGGGGAACTCTGCCCCCCTGGGGAGGAGGGGAACGATAAATGGCTGACCTTGGATGGTGATCCAGGGCTGTGAAAGATACCAGGTGACACGGGAGTGACTGGGGTGGGGGGACACTTTGGCTAGACTGGAGAAACTCGGTTTTTCTAAAGAAGCGATATTTAAGCTTACAGCAGAATAAGAGAAGCAGGCAGCCCTATTATGGTCATTGGGAAGAGCATTCCAGGAAAAGAAAGCGTTGGTGCAAAGATCCTAAGGCAGGAACAAGCTGGTGTGTGTGTTAATAAGAGAAAACGTATTCTCTTATTTGGGTCAAAACTGCTGTAACAGACGCCACAGAGGCCTAGCTCGGGGTCTCGCTGCTCCCAGACCCTCTGATACCTCCTACTTCTATGCCCCCCACACTATTTAATGTGGGTTTACTGTCCAGACCTGTGACTGGAGTGAGTCTTTGTGAGACGGAGCAGCTTTGCCCACCCCGGTTGGGAGCAGGAAGTATCTGGGGTGACACACCCCCGCTCCCCCATCTTCCCAGCAGCCCTGGTCCAGTGGTCGAAGGACCCAGCACGTGTGCCTGGAGTTCAAGCAAATTCAGGGCGTGTTTGGGCTTCAGAGAGTCAGGAGGGGTCAGGCCACAGCCAAGACTTTTCTGTGCAATGAGTTTCTTCTGGGAGCCCTTCCTTTGTCAATCGGTTGCCCCCGGATTCTCATCCAAGGGTGGGCTCTTAGGGAGCCCCACTTCGACAGCCTGATAGTTGGCTGCAATGGCCGCTCCTTTTCCTTTTGTGGACGTGTCTCTCTGTGACACCAGGTGACAGCCTGCGCTGTGACGTCGGGCAGCCCCGGGTGTGAATGCCACCTGTCCTCTCCCACGCTGCCTTTGGGCAGGTGGCCCACTCTCTCCGGGCCTTATCTCCTCAGTTACAGATGGGGGAAAGCAAGGAGAGTGGCGGGCGTGGAGGCTCGGGTCTCGCTGCTCCCATGAACCCTTGCCAGCCGAGCCGCCTCTCCCCTAGGGCCGGGCGGACGCTCCGCCGTCCGCAGCAGTCGCTGGGCCTGGCTGCGGCCGGGGTGGGGCCTTTCTGGGACCTGGGGGTGCCTCTGGGGAACCCTTTCACGCCATCCCGAGAGGCCCCTGGCCGGAATAGAAGGTTCTATCAGAATTGTTCCGAAGACAAGAACCTAACGCTCAGCAGGGCCAGCTGCCGGGACGCAGGGCGTGGGAGTTGGGGCTCCAGAGTGGAGCTGCCTGGGCAGGGCCCGGTCTTGGCCCCCGGGTCCTTCCTGGTAGAAGAAGCCAGGTGTCGGCCTGTCGTTCGGGGAGAAGGTCGGTCCCACCAGGCCAAGCCCCTGGATGCTGAAGCTCCTGCCCAGGGCAGGACCCGGGGGGTCCGCAGAGCCTCGTGCCATATTCTTGAGGTTGCTCCTGGGTGAAGTCGGCCTTCCGTCCCCAAGCCCGCCGGGCCCAGGTGTGTCTCTGGGACCACATCTCAGGCCCCAGCCTCCATGAGTGCACCCTGTTCTGACTGCTCACAGAGGCGGCCCCCTGCCTGCGCTCACCTCTTCCCCTCCGGAAATCTCCAGAGCTTTCAGAGCGCAGCAGCCCAGGCCAGGTTTCAGGCAGGAGGGTGATTCAGGCTGCCACACCTGCAGGCAAACCTGACTGGGCGGGGGGCTGGGGGAGGGATGGCGCTGGGGGGCGGGGCGGGCCGGCTCCTTTGGAGTCCCAGGTGCAGGTTACGGACCCGAGCTCTCCGAGGCTGGCTGAGCACCCTGCAGGTGGTCACTCCCCTGAGGAAACCGCAGCAGGCTGCGAGCCCTGAGCTGGGCCAGTGGCCCTCCCTCCTCCTCCCTTTCCTACCGGGGCAACCAAACTCACTCCTCCCGAGCTAACCAGGAGTGGGACCCCCCCCCCCGCCCCCACTGGTAGGATCCTTCTAGTAGCTGAAGGCGGACTTCCTAAGGGTCCCAGGACATTCCAGGTCCCGGGGCGATGGAGTCTTGTCCCCTTGGAAATCACTGCTCACTTCCCCTCTCGTTTCCCCCAGGACCAGGTTCGGGGCGCTGGGGGTGTGGACACTCGGGCTGAGGTGCACTGGGAGGGCTGCGGGCCGAGCCAGTCGGGTGCCCCACCCCCGCCGCCCAGCCCCAGGGAGGGAGGGCCCCTGCTGCGGAGGAACTGAACTGAGTTCTTTTTTTTTAACAGCTACTTTGCATTTTCCTTCCTCCACGTTAGCAACCGCATCCTGTCGCAGGTCTCTCTTCGGTGCCGCTTTCTTTTCGATTGGAGCAGATTCAAATCCATCCTGGGTTTCGGTGGGGCCCCCAAGCATGCCCCAGGAGAGAGTTCTCTAAGGCACAGCTCGCCAAGTTCACAGAAATACACAGTCGAGCCTGTGGTCAGCGTCAGGGAGAAATCCGCTGCCTGGCAGCGTGTGGGCACACGCCCGTCAGGCTCCGGTGCAGGGGCACCCTGGAGAAGAAAACGGGACCCGAAGTGCGGTGAATGAGCCTTCTTCACAGCCTCCCTACACCCTGGGGAGCGCGACGGAGCTGCCTGCAGTTTCCTGGACAGCAGCTTCCTCTGGGGGCTGGGAGGTGGCCCTGGTGGGGCCCAGGTGCCAGGCAGCCTCCGACAGGCACTGGGTCGGGCAGACCCCCGCCCAGGGCCTCCCCAGAGCAGGTGCGCTCTCAGCCGCCCCCCGCCCCACCGCCCCCGCCTGAAGATTTATCTAAACAAAATGTTGTTTTTGTTAAGGGCTCTCTCCACCCTGCGGCCTCAGCCACAGGAGAGCCGACCTCTCGGCCCTCCAGCCCTGCATTTGGCTGCCCGCCCTTATTTTTAGTAGAAGTATAAAAAGAATCTCAAAAAGTTTTAGCTCAGGAGGGAGAAAGTAAAAACACGGCGAGTGAGGTCGTCTGCCCTCTGAGAACCCACAGACACACCGCACTTGACTCTGGGGGAGGAGACAGCGTGGTTTGAAAAGTAAAAGTTTAGGTCGTTGCTCTGGGGTTCTTTTTCTAAGTAGGGCATGGGAGGTGAAGGCTGCCTGCCGGGAGCACGGTGTAGGTTTGAGGCGCCCCCCACCCCCCAAGGAACTTTGGCCACTCACTTCTACATAAGAATGTAGATTTTAATAATAGTAACAGTCGTAATAAAATGTTGGCTAAACTCACCTCGGGAAAAGATAGCATCGAAAAATACTTTTTGATACTGTCACTGTGTGCCTGGCACTGTGTGGCAGCTTCAGAGTACCATTCTGTTTAGAGTTCAAGGGCTTTGGCCCGAAGTCCTTTACAGATAAAAGAATCCAAATACAATTCACTATAGAGGGCCTTTCCCCCGCCTTGGGGGTCATATAATGTGATACCGACAGATTTCTCCCATTAAAACTGCGACTCCTGTTTCAGAGGAATTAACAAAGAAAACCCAGGCGGAATAAACCAACACCCAGGTTCAGAAGTTCAGAGCGTTTGTCTGGGGAGCAAAGTCTTCCCTGGAGCTGAGAGGCATTCAGAGGGCGCTCTCGGTGCTAATGGGATTGTTAAAGATATACCTGAAACCAGACAAACATTTGACATTTCGCAAAGCCCTGGGGTTTCTTCGCAGTTTTGCTTCTGCTGACGCGGTTCCCCCGCAGGCTCGGGACCCTGTGGCTCCGTCAGACCGTGCAGAGGAAGGAAGCTGGGGGTTTTCCAAGAGCGCGGAGTGTGGAGGAGCTTCGCTGGAAGCGGCGGACAGGGGTTCACAAAGAGGGGGGGTGTGCCTGTGTGTGCGTGCCTGCGTGCATGCGTGTCTGCAGTTGTGTTGGGGGGGCGGTGCGGAGATGAGGGTTACAAAGCTGCCATCTAGAGGCGCCTCGCAGCAACGCAGCGTATATATTGCAAGTCTGCAGCCCCGGAGCTCCCAGTCGCTCGGCACTGCTCAGCCCTAAGGCGGGGAGCGCACCAGCCGGAGCCAGCCGGGAGGTAAGGAGGCCGTGCCTTCTGCAGCCCTGGTGGGAAGGGGGCGGCCGGGAGGCGGCGAGCGGGGCTCCTGCTCTTAAGCGGAGGGGTCTTTGTCGGAGGCTTCTTTCAAATCGCTGGGGAGGGCGCTCGCAAAGGTGCAGGTCTGCGTTCCGAGAGCCGGGCGGCGGGTCGCACGGCTGCATGGCAAAGCGTGGCCGCTGGCCCGGGGAGGGGGCACCTTTCCCCGCAGAGGGCGAAGAGGGCAGTTTCCTCAGGCCACTTGTGGAGCGACCTCTCCGGGCATCTGCTGGACTCAGGAATCCGGTGTTTATTAGCTGCTGCGGGAATCTAAGCTCCGGGGAGGACAGGGCTTCGCCAGAAGGCGGACTGTCCATCCTGCTTCTGAGAGTTGGCACGGGGGCTGCGGGGCACCCCGCTCACCGGGTTCGCTCCCGGCACATCACTGGGAGATGGAGTCAGATGTTCGCAGGCAGCTCCAGCCAGACGTGCGCTGCGTTACGGGAAGCAGAAAACTGGGCTGAGCGTCTGTGGAGCCGGAGCGTATTTGAATTCAGTGCTTTGCGGGGCGGGGCGCGGTGGGGGGGTCACCGGATTCTGGAAGCCGGAGAGCTCCGAGGCTGAGTGTTAAATACAGCTGGCTCTGTCTCCTGGTCTCTCGATGCAGCACATCCCTGATAATCGGATTTCTTGTTCTCTCAGAAGGTGTTAAGTCCAACTTCGGTGGGGGAAAAATGCAGAAGTCTAAGATTTTGTAATTTAAATATTACAGGTAAAACGTAAATTGTGCTCGGTTTTGTGAGCATGCTCGAATGCCCAGGAGGTGGCTCAGAGGAAGGGCTTTGGAGTGAGGTCAGATGGGTGGGTGAGCGTGACTTGTAATTTCCAGACAGAATGAGAAGTTGTAAAAGTCAGACTGGCTGTCTCTTTCTTCCCTTCTTTCCTTTCTTCCTTTCTCTCTTTCTCACAATTCATTAGCTCACAACAGAATAATTACGTTTTCCCAGAAGTGGAATGCCACCCCCCCAACCACTGAAATGGTTCACAGCCCTTTGAAAGTTCATTCTGTAGAGTCTCGATGTGATAACTTTTCATTCTCTTTTTAGACGCACGCAGATGCTGCCTGGGTGTGCCTTTCTTGATGCCAGGAAAATGCCGGGATCAAATAGGCTTGCCCAGGGAAGGAAGCCGGGACTGCGGGGCCTGGCTGCACTTTGCATAGATTTTAAAGGGAGACGCCGCCGGCCGCCTCGCTGCAGCACCAGCTCCCCGATGCAGGGCCCTCTCAGAGGCACAGTTGCACGTGGGGGCTCGAGCTTGGAAACAATTTGCTCTTTTTTCTCCGGCTCTGCCATAAACACTTGACTGTGCACAACTGCGAAGCTTGATGCCACAGCCTCTGGGGCGGGGGAGGGGCTGCAGGGGTGGAAAAACAAAAGAAAAACAGACGTGCAGGTGGGAAGGCAAAAGAAAACTGGAAAGCGCCTGCCTTTCGCTGCCCGTCTGATTTTTTTTTTTAAAGGGGCGTGCATTGCAATCAGAGTCGGAGGAAACTTTGGGGAAGTATAGAAAAAGCAGCTGCCTGTGCTTCAAAGGGAGGCAGGACCTCGGAGGGGCGGTTCTCCCCTGTTACAGCAAGTCCTGAGAGAGTTGAGAAGGTATTAGGGTTTCCAGTCAGGCCCTGAACAGGCAAAGTATAGGCTTTCTGGATGGAAAAAAAAATCCACACACAGAAAAAGAAACAAACAAAAAAACCTATTTACTCAGGAACAGTGGCTTTTTGTGTGACAGTCTAGGCGGCGAGGCTCTTGTTTTCCAGGAGACACGCGGGCAGTTGGTGGAAGTGACTCAGGCCTGCGGGTGAGGGTCAGTCTGTAAACCCTAAGAGTGACCGATGGGAAGAAAACAACCCTAAAGATCGGAGGACGCGATTTTTCCCCCAGCGATTTTGCAGACCATGAGTGGAACCGGGGGCTGGGAAACATTTGCACTTTAAAAACCAGGCAAGTGAGGGACTTAGTTTTACTCTTGGGAGCAAAAATGGTACCAGAATGCCTTCCCAGTGAGCAGGCACGACTTAGAAACAGTCAAGTGTTTTTAAAGTCCAGGAAATTACAGCTCCAGGACACGTATTTGCTGTTAAATAAAGGCAAGCAAAAAAGAAAAAAAAAGGAGAAAGAGACAGGGAGGGTTCTAATTTGGACTACCTGGCGGCGCTCTGCAGGGGCGGTAGGTGGTTTTTGTTATGTAAGAATCTACTAATTTAGAGCTGGGGGAAGGCACGTTATTGCTTTGTTATTACAGTGGTGGGGGAATTGCGCAATTTTGCAGTGAACATTTTGCTGAGCCACGAGTAGGTTTGGAGGCTGACCCGTGTTGTGTTCCAAGTGCTCAAAGGGTAGAGAGGCTGCGACTGCCTCGGGAGGCCCCAGACCACGGCTGACTCGGGGCAGGTAGCTCAGGGCAGGTACTGGAGCAGGGGAGGCGGGGGGGGGGGGGGGGGCGGCGCACATGCAGGGCTCCGCCCACCACAGAGCTGGCACCCCCCAGGTTTCCTAGAGCACCAGACACCTCTGTGAGAGTCTTTGCTCCGTTTGCATAGAAGAAGCTAAGTGTCTTCTGTTCTCCGGGAGCCCCATTGTGTGCGCCGAGGGAGAGCAACAGTGACTGGCTCTCAGCCCGGCTGACCGCCCACGGCCTGGGCCTGGTCCTCGGCGGGGTGGCAGTGTGTGCTCTGGTTACACTCGGCCAGCCCAGGCGGCAGCCGTGGTGACGTGGGACGCTGGCTCTGCCCTGCCGGGTGCCACACGGCTTCCCTGTCAGACGCTGAGCACACAGGCCAGATCGGGTTTCTGGGTGTGGGGTTCATTCTATCCCCCCGATACCAAAGTGGACGGGGGTCCCCAGTGTTAACTGACTTAGGTCTGAGGACCCCAGGGGCAGGTGGCCTAGATCTGAATTAGACTAAGGCCTGTCCTTTTTTTTCCTTCCCTCCCTCCCTCCCTCCTTTCTTCCTTCCTCTTCCTTCCTTCCTTCCTTCCTTCCTCTTCCTTCCTTCCTTCCTTCCTTCCTCTTCCTTCCTTCCTTCTTTCCTTCCTTCCCCTTCCTTCCCCTTCCTTCCTTCCCCTTCTTTCCTTCCTTCCCCTTCCTTCCTTCCTCCCTCCCTTCCTCCCTCCCTCCCTCCCTCCCTCCCTCCCTCCCTCCCTCCCTTCCTTCCTTCCTTCCTTCCTTCCTTCCTTCCTTCCTTCCTTCCTTCCTTCCATGTTTTTCAGTTCTCAAATGGTTCAGAACCGTTCTTTACTTGTGTAAACCAGGATCCCTCGGGGCTACTCCTGAGCGTGTGGTCGGGTCCCACGTTTTCTGGTTGCTTGGAGCTGGCGGACACCCTGCCGCCCCCTGCTCTGGCCACAGGCGCCTGCCGGGGCTCAAGCCGCCCTGGGCTGCCCCGTAGATTTACTGCAGGGTCGGTAACAGAACTGCACAAGGCAAACACAGGAAAACCAAACCTCGGCCACGTGCAGCTGCCTCAAGACTCTGTGAGGCCTGCGGATTCTCAGCTGAGCAGCAGGCCAGCCAGGTAGAAGGGGCGGGGCTTTCCCAGGAGACGGAGCTCGGTTCCCGCCGGATGGAGTGTCCGGACGAGACAGGAGCTGCCCGCCGGAGGGAGCCGGCCCGGCCTCCGTTTCCAGGTGCTCAGCAGTGAGAGAAGCCATGCAGGCCATCTTGTCTGGGGACAGCACGCAGTGGCTCCCGGAGCTTCTGACGGTGGGGGGGGGGGCAGTGCAGAAAGCCCACCAAGCAGGCCCCCTGTAGGCGGAGGTCCTGAGGGGCCAGAGGCCAGACTGCCCCTTGGTGTGCATGCGGGTGCCTGGGGGCCCTGCCTGGCCCGCAAGCCCTGGGAGCCCCTTCCTTCTGGAATCGGGAGCGGCTGGACTCCAGCTGGCTCTGCACCCTGACACCTCGCATCCCCGCACACCTACGGCATTTGTGTCTCTTCCATCCTCAGAAGCCTTTTCAGCACCAAAGCCACCACTTGCTCAAGACCCTTGTGGCCCCGGCAGGGACAGTCCCAGCCTGACCCTCAGCCCCGCTCAGCCCCAACTCTTGCCTCCAGCTCTCCTCTGTGGGCGCTTGGCCCTGGCCAAGTTCAGTGACCCTCTTTGTGGCACGTCCCGGGTCGCCTCAGCTCTCCCTGTTTCCTCCTCGAAAGCCCCCGTGGGCTCCAGGGCACGCCCCCTGCCCCACTGCCCTCTGCTTCCCAGCCTCCTCAGTTATCCGGGGAGCTGTGGGGGGACATGGGGAGGAGGGCGGGCCGTGGTCCTGCTGGCTCACTGTACCCCAGAGCAGAGTCCGTCACGGAAGGGCCACCCCAAACATTTGGGGGCATGGGAAGGGGTGACGGCGGCATCTCCTCTCAGTGGGGATTCCACCTCCAGGGACGGTGGCCTCACATCCCCGGTCTCAGAGGTGCCTGGCCAGCCCCGGCTTCACTGACTCCTCAGGATTCACTGACTCTGGGTTCCTCCAGCGCCTGCTTTGGCGCAGGCGACTTTGCTGGCCATGTGTGTCTGCAGGTAGAGCACGAGCCATCGGGGGCGGGGCTTGAGGAGCCATCGGGGGCGGGGCTTGAGTAGCAGGAGATGCGTACACCAGGCCAGGACCAGCGTGCGGATTCCCGGTAGGGTGGGAGGAGGAGGGAGGAACAGCGGACAGTTCTTTGGGGCTGAGGGGTTTGTCGGGAGGGGTCTTCCAGGTCTGTGGTGGGAGATGGCCGACGTATGGAAGG
Organism: Trachops cirrhosus; assembly: GCA_028533065.1. NCBI lineage: Eukaryota > Metazoa > Chordata > Mammalia > Chiroptera > Phyllostomidae > Trachops > Trachops cirrhosus. Next base: position 1,997,484 of record CM052541.1, on the reverse strand, counting down.
CGGTTTGGGTGAACTCTGGCCAGACAGCTGAGCACTTGGCAGTCTGTCCGGGGGAGAAGTTTTCTGCAGGACACACCGCCGCCCCGTGGGGACGCTAAGCTCGGAGGCCTCCACCCCCGGCCTGCCCCCCAGCCTACCTGCTGCCCCCGGGCAGAGCCTTGGGTTGCGGCTAGACACCGGGGGCGGCTCATGGCTGCTCTCTGGTCGTCAAGGATACTTGGTGGCTGAATAAGGAGCCTGGTGAGGAGGAGGCGTATCACCCGGGAGAGTCTTTAAGGACAGAGTGGGGCCCTTCCGCCACGTGGGACTCCCGGGAGGGGACCCCAGGCAGGAGGGCGGCAGGCGGGCGGGCAGGCCGGGCGCTGGTCCTCCTCCGCAGGCCTAGGTCAGGCCGCTGCCCCTGTGGTGGACGCATGGCGCCGTCTGTGTGCAGGTGTCGTGCGAAGACTCTGCAGAATCCAGGCGACCGGTGAGATGAAACCCGGGAAGTGTCAGCAGAGAGGGGACGGACAGTGACTTCCTGGCCCTTTGCTCTCACTTGGGTCTCTGTGGTCCAGGAACGTGGACCGTGAACCTACACGGTTTTCTGGGACATTCCCGTCTGTATTACAACTTACATAATTATTTTATTTTTCAATTACAGTTGACATTCGGTGTTGTACTAGTTCCAGGTGTACAGCCTCGTGGTGCGACATTTATATGACGCATGAAAGTGACCCCATAAGCCTAGCAAGCACCTGGCACCCTTCGTGGCTGTTACAGTGTTACTGACTGTACTCCCTGTGCTGTACTTCGCATCCCCAGGACTGTTTGGTCACTGCCAATTTATACGTAACTAAAATTTACATAATTCTGGATGTCATTTTCCCACCACACACAAGTTTGGAGAGTCAGAACTGCAGTCCCTGCTTTGTCCCCTTGGCCCGCCCTCCTGGCCCCGAGCTGCAGACGCAGGGTGAGCTTTCTCTGCGCCTTTGCGCGCACACAGTCACAAGTGAAGACGCACCTCGCGTCTGCCCTACCGACGCGGGAGAGACTGCGCTGTGCGTGCGTGCGTGCTCCCGCTCGCCGCTTTGAGGGGCGGTGTTAAAGCGCCTGCGTGCGTGAGCGCTGACCTCCCTGTTTTCACAGCTGAGTTGTGATCCCGGCGCCAAGCCGCTTCTCCACCGAGGGGTGTTTTGTCTTCAGGTTTTTTGCTAACGTGTGATCTGTGCTTCGGTTAGCATTCTTGCCTGTGCACTTGGGAGCATGTGGCTCTTTCACGAGGAAGGGCCCGGGAACTGTGGAGTCGAGGAACTGGAAAGTCTTTTATTCCGCGGCCCCCTCCCCTCCCGTCAGGAAGCCTTTGTGCAGACCCCACAGACAGCCTCAGTGTCCGCGGCCCACCCTGCTGGCTGTGGGCTCCGGCCGTGGGCTGGTTTGACCGGCACCGCCGAGTCGCCGCTAAGCCCCGGCCCCGAGCGTGGCCGGTTGGTTCCAGCAGCGGGTGACAGGCCCCAGGGGGGTGGGGACGTGTTCCCAGCCCTCACCAGCTGCTGCAGGGGAGCTCACAGGTGCGTGCACAGAGCGCCCTCAGCTCTGTGTCCTGGACGCGGGGCCCCCCTGCTGTGGCTGGGGGGAGCTGGGTGCGGGTGCAGGTTTCTCTGAGCGCCGCGCGGTCTTAGATTCGGGCGTGTTGGATTCGGGTTTGCGGAGCTCTGTTACAGTGGCCTGCTTTGCGAAAATTCTGCCGAGCTGAGGTGGCGCTGCTGAGCATCGGGGGCGCTGGAAAAGCCTTTGGACCGAAACGCACGTGTTCTCTAACGAAACGATCTTTCTCCTGCAGCTTTGCGGTCCGATTCCTGGTGCAGGCGCCCTACCGCGGCCCGCGGCGCCATGGATCTGCATCTCTTCGACTACTCGGAACCCGGGAACTTCTCCGACGTCAGCTGGCCCTGCAACGGCAGCGACTGCATCGTGGTGGACACGGTGACGTGCCCCAGCATGGCCAACAAAAGCGTGCTGCTCTACACGCTGTCCTTCATCTACATCTTCATCTTCGTCATCGGCATGATCGCCAACTCCGTGGTGGTCTGGGTGAACATCCAGGCCAAGACCACGGGCTACGACACGCACTGCTACATCTTAAACCTGGCCATCGCCGACCTGTGGGTGGTGGTCACCATCCCGGTCTGGGTGGTCAGCCTCGTGCAGCACAACCAGTGGCCCATGGGCGAGCTCACGTGCAAGGTCACCCACCTCATCTTCTCCATCAACCTCTTTGGCAGCATCTTCTTCCTCACGTGCATGAGCGTGGACCGCTACCTGTCCATCACCTACTTCACCAGCACCTCGAGCCACAGGAAGAAGATGGTTCGCCGCATCGTCTGCGTCCTGGTGTGGCTGCTGGCCTTCTGCGTGTCCCTGCCGGACACCTACTACCTGAAGACCGTCACGTCCGCGTCCAACAACGAGACCTACTGCCGGTCCTTCTACCCCGAGCACAGCGCCAAGGAGTGGCTGATCGGCATGGAGCTGGTGTCTGTGGTCTTGGGCTTTGTCATCCCGTTCTGCGTCATCGCCGTCTTCTACTTCCTGCTGGCCCGCGCCATCGCGGCGTCCGGTGACCAGGAGAAGCACAGCAGCCGGAAGATCATCTTCTCCTACGTGGTGGTCTTCCTGGTGTGCTGGCTGCCCTACCACGTGGCGGTGCTGCTGGACGTGGTCTCCGTCCTGCACTACATCCCCTTCACCTGCCAGCTGGAGGGCTTCCTCTTCACCGCCCTGCACGTCACGCAGTGCCTGTCGCTGGCGCACTGCTGCGTCAACCCCGTGCTCTACAGCTTCATCAACCGCAACTACCGCTACGAGCTCATGAAGGCCTTCATCTTCAAGTACTCGGCCAAGACGGGCCTCACCAAGCTCATCGACGCCTCCCGGGTGTCGGAGGCCGAGTACTCGGCGCTGGAGCAGAGCACCAAGTGACGCCGGCTGTGGGGCGGCGCGTGCTCGCTCTCAGCCGGCTCCGGCCACCTCGTCCCGGGGAGCGAAGCGAAGCGAAGGGCTGCGGGGCCTGACACCCGAGCGGCCTGAAGGCGGGAAGGCGTGTCCCTGCGCTTCCTCCATCTGTCTTTGATGCCGGCCAGCTTTCGCGCGGCCGTGACCCTGACTGTGTCACGCTGGGCGGGGCCGTGGGCCGATGGTGGCCCCTGGGCTTGCCTGCACCTCTGTACTATATATATAGCGCTCTCTGTGTTTCCTGACGGTTTTCTATGGCGGTTTGTATTTAAATGCTAAGACTTTATTTTCTCACTTTCAGCGTTACAAATGTATTTGAAAATTTAAATATATTTTAAATGTTGTACGGGAACCCTAATGCTGACATGTACTCCGCGTTGTAGTTTTAAGGTTAGGTTGACGTCGGTGTGGACGAAGGACGATGCTGACTATTGGCTGTTGTGAGGTGACAGGCACACGCCAGTGTGCACACGTACCCCGGCCTTGGCGGAAATGTTTGGTGTAGGACGCGTCCGCGTCGCTGTGCCGGCGGGAGGGCGAGCACGGACCGCAAGCCTGGCCCAGGCTGCGGCGCCGGCCGAGGTCAGGAGCGGTCGCGGGTCTGAGAGTCTCTCTGTCTGTAAGTTATTTTTTTAAAAATAAAGGTTGTTTTTTTCCTAAAACGGCATTTGAGTCTCAGTTTTCAAAGCATGTTTGGTATTGAGGTCGCGTGTATGATAACATACAAATACACACAGCATATATAGGCCAACATACAACAAATATATTTTTTAGCAGAGTCCTCTTACTGAGGCAAAACCCAAGGGGTTCACTCGGATGAAATGCTATCAAAGGAAGCCACTGAAGCGTATTGAGTGTTCCGTTTATTTAAAGAAATTTTTTCCTGTAATTCGTCCGAGGGAGGGGGGTGGTCAGGAGGTGCTGCTGTCCAGTTGGTACCAGAAACTTCCCGCCAGCTCTCGGCCCGAAGGTCCAGGGCCCGGGACTCACATGTCCCCAGGGACACATGTCACGGCTCCTTGACCCTCCGTGGCTAAGGTTCTGTGGTTTAAAACCCCATTGTCCCCTCTCCGCCAGCTCTCTGGCGAGGAAGCCAGCTCTCCGCTGGATGAGGGATGTTGGTCCTCCGGGCAGACACACGGAACCCGGGGTGGACCCCAGACAGGGGTGTTCAGGTCTCAGACCAGCAATAAGATATTTTAAATCCCAGGCAGCTTGATGCTTCTGGGGAATTGGCCTACTTATTGGGGAGGGGGGCATCTGCCTTGCCAGCTTCTCCTCTGTGGGCCCAGGGACTCCCCATCAAAGGGGAGCCCAGCACCTCAGAGCTGGGGGACACCTGGGAGCTGTGAGTGTGCGCCGAGTGGGGTGAGGGGAGACTGAGGACAGCAGGTAGGTCCCTGAGGCTCCCTCCCGGAGGTGCAGATTTGCTCCCAAACCCCAGCAACATCTCTGGGTAGACACGGGCGCTGAGACTTCAGTCCTCCTGGGACGTGGTTCAGTGCTTGGAAAGGTCTGTCCAGTTTAATGAAACATGTCACACCCTCCCTCAGTCCTGGCCCTCCCTGGACAGCTCCTTTGCCTCCGGGGCACATACATGCAGGGCCTGCTGAGACCCCGAATCTGCACGCCAACGATGGCCGCGGGTGGGGAAGGACACTGGCTGGGAAAGGGGAGATAGGACGTGAGCTCGCTGTCGGCAGTCCGCCCTTGCACGGTGGGTTTCCTTCCGGGAAGCTGACAGGGGCCTGACTTCCACGAAGTTCCAGCAGTCTATGCATCCCGTGCCGTGTCTCTGGCACTCACTCACACACACACGACTTCCTTGGGCACACTGAGGACGGTCCTGGCCCTTGTATGCATCCCGGCCTCGAGATCCACCTTCTAGAATCCGGGGTGAGTGCCTGGCCCACAGAGCCTCCCCGTGAGTGCCCTGGGAAGCCTGTGGGAAGCCTCCGCTGCCTCCTTTAGGGAGTCAGATGATGCTGGGACCTGCTGCCTTGTGTCCCGGTGAAGATGGAACCCCACAGTCCCTGCGAGGCTGTCGGGGTGCCGGGGCCCACCCGCCACGGGCTCGGGCACAGCAGCCGGTCCGGACCGCTGTCTCTCCGCACAGTTTGCTGCTTCTTTGCAAGAAATGATGCAGGTCACAGATATGGCGGGGGACTCTGTCAGTGGGCGGCGACTGAAAGGGGGAGAAACATCTGCCGTAGACAGTGGTTCTCCGGGGGTGGGTGACATTGTCCCCTAGGGGTCACGTGGAAATGTCTGGAGACGTTTGTGACTGTCTCCTCTCAGGGTGGGGGTGCTGCTGGCACCTTGTGGGGAGAGGCCAGGGATGCTGCAGCGCACAGGACGCCCCACGACAAAGACTTCCTGGGTCCCGAGTGTCCACGGAGGGCAGGCTGAGAGACCCCGCTCCAGGACACGACCGAGCCCAGCACACAGACAGAATTCTGGACGCTATGTGTTGCCTCCTCACGACCGGCTCTGAGCAGACACCTTTGACGGCCTCAGGGCTGGGGTCTACCCTCGGGGCCCTGGAGCCCTCGGTTTTGCACTTTGGGCCCCTGCCCTCTGCAGGAGATGACCGGTGGGGGCCAGCGGCACCACCAGTGCGCGGACGAGGTCCACGCCCATGTTCCAGGTGCGCCCAAACGTCCCAACTGCACAAAGCCGGGTCACTAGCCACTTACGTGGAGGAAGTGCCCACGCAGCGCCAGTCAAATCTGGAGTGAGCTGGGGCGGTTTTGACTTTCGATTGAATATTGACAACACTCGCTTTAAACGTCCCCAGAAAGAGCGTGGGTCCTGGTAGGGCTGCGTCAGGAGCCGGGGGGTGACAGAGTTAATTCTGCTTCTCAGTCGCTCAGCGACACCGGCAACATTTCACCGTGACCCTCAGCTGGCTCGCCCTGACAGTGACCCCCCCACCTCCATGAAAGGCCGATGGCAGAGGTTAAGGGGGGCGTGTACGCCAATAAGTCCGGTGAATGAACCAATAAACGGATGAGTGAGCGCTCAGCATCCCGCCTCGGGCCACACAGCGGCCCCTCGGAGTTTCCCAAGCGTTTTGCACGTCCCGTTTCGGGCCGCCCAGAGCTCGGCTAACACGCTCCCCGGGGCGAGCCGCATGGGCACACCCCCGCCTCGTGCTCACAGGCCTGCCCGCGGCCTGAGAATGGGGTGCGTTCACCGGCGCGTTGCTGGGGTCGCCGCGTACACGGTCCCCGTCTAGATGCTCCGGGTTGTGCTTCCCAGGGACCCAGATACGACCCTGGCCGTGGGGGAAGGACTCGGCCTAGTGAAAGAGGCATGGTTATCTCTGTGGTATGCAGAGAATGATGGGTAATTTTGGTGTTTTTCCCATTTTCAGAAGCTTCATTTTTTTGTTGGCTTTTCATATGCTTATGCCCTCGGACCCTTGCATGTGGGATTCAGAACGGCTGCCAATCACGTCGTTTCCCCTGGCCGGCTGGGGGCGGGGCGGGGGGGGGCGGCGCAGCGGCTTCATCCGCCGCTTGTCACAGCATAATGCTCAGAAGCAGCAGAATGGAAAAATCTGAATTTCCATAGTTATTTCTGGAACTAAACTGATTAAAATCATTTCCTAGGTAGGTCGGGATCCTCCTGTCCTCATCCTTTTCGGGAGGCAATGGGAGAGTCACGGTGGCGAGGGCATTACATCCGCTCGGGTGACCCCGAATGCGGGTTGTCACGGCAACGTGTCCTGGGGCGCGCGGCAGACACTGGTGTCAGCGGCCGCGGTCTGTGGGAAAGGGCCCAGGGCCCTCCGAGCCTTTCACTCGCAAGCGCTGGAGGCCGAGTGCTCGCGCCTTTGTGCAGAGCTGTGCTTGATGGGAGCGCCCGGCGTCTCTCAGGGTCCTTGTCACAGCGCGACTGTGTTCGGTGCGGAGCCTGAGTCGGCAGCTGCCCCGCGGCGCAGCCCATGAATGTCTTTCTCTGTGCTTGCTTTTCCACACGTGTTCCCATTAATTTATGCACCCATCCAGGCCTCTGTCCATTCAGTCACAGATTGGACAGGCTGTACCAAGCGCCCCTGTGTGCCAGGCACCGTGTTGGCCTCGCTGGAACGTCACAGACGGCTCCCAGCCCCACATTGCGACACGGGGAAATCGTTGCGGGGCCACATGGCTGGGAGCATCCCGGTGGTTCTTTCTGGAAACGTCCAGAGCAGAGCGGTGGAGTGATCCTTAGAGGAGGGACCAGGGGAGGCTTACAGAGAAGGGGGCCTTCCACCCTGGGCTGAAGACAGCCGGGACTCCGGGGGCGGCTGGCCAGGGGACGTGGTGTGGGTGGGTGCCCAGGACAGCAGCGTCTGGGGTGCCCTCACTGTTCCGAGTAAGCGCTGTAAGGAACGCAAAGGCATCTGAGAGGTGGCCAGAAGCTAACGAACACTGAGGTCATTAATCACTGCGAGATGGAGCGGAATTCTAGGTGGGACTCGAAGGTCATGATGGCGACCCCCCCACCAAGGGCAGAGGTGAGGCTCAAGGACAAGCAGTCGGGGTGGATAAGGAGGCGGGGGGCTCTCAGGCTGCCGAGTGTTCACAGGGCCGTGGACGGGGCAGTTCTCCTGACTGCCTCCCCTCGTCCTGCTCGGGGCGCCCACTGCAGGCTGGCCTGGCGGTGTGTGCGGTGGGTCACGGAGGAGCGGGGAGAAGCCGAGGGACCTTACGACTTTGATTACATTTAGCCTTAAAATCCTAGTTCTCTCTCATCATCATCACTGTCATCATCATCTCTCTCTCTATCTAGATGTATAGATACAGATATAGAATACACACACACACACACATGCACGCACACACACACCCCTCAGAGACCTGGCTGATCAGCAACCCTGGCGGCAGCAGAAGACTGTAGCCTGGACCTGACCGAGGGTCACAGGTCACAACCACTACAGGCTAAAGGTCACATCTTGACCTGAGTTGGGTCTCAGCCCCTGATCTCTGAGGTGGAGCGACCCCCTGGCTACTTTCCCACAAGAGCAGACAGAGGGACCCAGGGACAGACCTCAGAGCTGTCCTCAACTCCTGGGGGGTGATTCGCCACCCTGACCTCACCTCCGGCCAATCAGCTCCCAGCTCGACCCCGAGCCCCTAACCCCAGTGCCCTGTGACCTGCCCTGTGGAATCTGTCACCCACACACCATCCGGGAGGTCGGGCTCTGGAGCATTAGCTTCCGTTCTCCGGGGTGGCGCCCTCACGACAAAGTGGCCAGCGTTTCTCCACCGCCGTTCTCGGTGTCTGGCGTCCTCAGTGTTTGCCGTTCTCGGTGTCCGGCGTTCTGGGCGGCCGGAGTTCGGCAGGAGCTCCGCAGCGCCAGGTGGACGGCTCGCTCTGCTCAGTAGCAGGAATGAGCGCATTCGAAATGCTGGGCTCCCACGGTCTCAGCCGGCCAGCCGGGACCCCTGTCTCCATTGCGTCCTCCCCCCGACCACACACAGGGGTCTTCACGGTTTATGACACGTCAAGTCAACCCAGGTCCCGCCGGGGGCACAGAGGCAGCCAGCGCCCTTGTCCCTCTGGTTCCATGTCCCCATGGGTCACACTCGGTCTCTGTCCAGAGCGGGAGGGTGGCCCCTGGATGGGAAGTGGGGTGGGCCACAGAGTCTGAGACCCTCTTCCCCACTGGCGGAGCCTCTCCTAGCAGGAACCTCGGCCTCTGGGCCCAGGTAAGCCACCTTCTCCCAAGCCCTGCAGGCCATGCAGGTGGCTGCGCCCTCCCTGGTGCTGATCCCTGGGCCACCTCATTGTTCCCCAGTGGCTTCTCAGCCCCTCTCACCAAAGCCCCTCACCACGCCCTCTCTAATTAACAACTGGTGGGCTCCTTGCTCCCGGCGGGACTCGGAGCCCTTTCCCTGAACTTGACAAAGTCTCCCGCTCTCCTAGGGACATTCTCGACTCCCACCCATCGCCCTCACGACTTTGCACTCGGCACTTTTCTTTTTAGTAAATTCCAAGGCTTGTCACTGGCGTGGGTAAAAGTCTGTCATAGTCCCCATGCCACCGTGCAAGACCCCGGGACCCACGGAGTCTCCTCCTTAGCTCTCAGGGTCAGCATCCTGCTCCATGGTGACCAAAAGCACCGGCCAGGCAGAAGGCACCCAGCTCTCCGGGACAGCCCTCTGACCAGCCCACTGGAGATGGGGACACACCCAGCCGCCTAAGGCGGGCGAGTGACGTCGGGCGGAGGAACCCGAGGAGTCAGGCTGCTGTGGTCAGTGAGTAATGAGGTGTGGCCCCTGGCCGCCTGCTCCGGGATGACGCAACCAAGGCGTCACTGGTGACGCTCCGCACAGCTTCCCGTGCAGACCCTGCACTTCTGCTGCCCTGATCCGTGTCCGTGTCGGGTGAATCATTCCCCTCGTCCTCGCCTCCTTGATGACCAGACCTGGACGCCCGGCTGGCTGCTTGTGGCTTCCAGAGTTCTTCTGTGGGGCTGTGAGGTGTGCGACTCCGGGGCCTCGGCACAGTGCGTGCTTTACGGGGAAGAAAAAGGCACAGCGAGGACGAGTGTCCCGGGTGAGGGGGGCCAGCCACGGGGCTGGGCCAGCCCTTGGGGAGTCGGGCCTCAGGAGAGCTGAGCTCCGGCCGTGCAGGCCGAAGGGACCTGGACACAATCCCCGAGGATGGAGGGTGGGGGGAAGCCCGCCCCGCTGCATCCCGGCCGCCTGTCTGGGCCCAGCCCGGCGGACACCCCAGCACTGCCCTGTCGCAGCTCCGTCCTGGGACCGGCACGGGGGCAAAGAGTTCTGGGGCAAAGAAACCCTTCAGCTGGCTTGTCCTCGGGTGCTGCATTCGGGCCTGCTGAGCGGGTTCCGCCTGTAGGGCCCGGAGGGAGCAGGGTGGGCCTCGGAGCCCGGCCACCAGGAGAGGCTGGTTGGCCACTCCCGGGGTCCACCCGCGCACGTTTTCATTCGGAGCCCAGGGCGGGGCTCACGAGGCACACTCTTAAGAACTTCCCAGGTGATCCTGATTATCTCTTGGGTCCGAATTCAGACTGACGAGCCCGTGGACGCACCTAGCAGCCGGAGAGCCTTCCCACCCCGGACGGCGTTTGCTGTGAGTCCGAGCCCCCCCAGACGAACGGAAGCGGGGGGCGGCTGGGCGTGAACCCTCCCTGGGGACAGCGTCTCGGGACCCGTGGCAGCAGAGACCCTCGCAGGGGCTGGGAAGACGGCAGGGAGGCGGCTCTCCCTCGGGCCTCTCCCTGAGGCTCGGAGGGAGACGTCTCCCCAGTGGCTCACTCAGAGTGTTGATTCATCCCTGACCCGCAGGATATCAGGCAAACTCGACAGGGCTTTCCCACCCATCCCGAATGGTCTGCCCGACTCGGAGAGACCTCATCCCAGCAGACACTGGAGATGGGTGGGCGAGGCCCGTTCGAAACTGCCCGGGTCACGGATCGGCCACAAAGTAGCTCTTAGTGGCCGGGAGGCTGTTAGACGTGCATGGGGCTTCCTGGAGGGGGGACTTGATGGGAGAAGGGAAAGGCGGGGAGCCGCCGCCCTGGCACCGGACAGAGGGGCCCAGAAAAAGCAGGCCTGTCTGCTGGCGTGCATTCCAGCAGAACCAGAGTTTCTGGGAGAAGGTTCTGGAACAAGCACCCTGGGCGGGGCTCCTGGGACTCCCACGACCCTCGGGTGGTCGAGCTTGGCTGCACAGGAGAATGGGAAAGTCAGATCAATCAGTTTAATAGCTGGCCTTATCTCCTCTTCAAATCAAGTTTCAGGGTTGTTAAAATGCATTAGAATCTTGCTGAGCTCACCGAGTGCTTCCTTGTGTAGAAGACTCGGGGTTTACTGAAAATGCTTTGCACGTATCCATTAGTTTTACCTCCCCACAGTACCATCAAGGGGCCTCGGGGGTTTGAATACCAGACAACCGGGACAGGGCTGTGGCGGTAACTCCGAGGTCGCAGGGGAGACAGAGCATGAAAAACAATAGTTGAAACTCAGACTCTGGGTCTAGCCGACCTGGGTGTTACCTCCACCGAGCTCCGTGTGATTCTGGGAAGTGATACAGCACCTCAGAACTCCGGTTCCCGGGGCTGTACTGTGGGGACACAGCTGCTGCCACCGGGGCTGCTGCCACCGTCATCGTGGGCTTGTGTGGAGGATTGAACCGATGCAGACCACAGGGCAAAGTGCCTGATAGGTGGACGCACTCTGGACGGGGTGGGAGTAGTCAGCGGAGGCTATCACACGCCCCCTGGGCTTTCCTGTGCTTTGCCCCGACTCCCTTCCCCTCCTGTCTCCCCGGCTGGAAGTGAGCTCCCGAACACAGGACCACACCATCTCTGCCCCCTGGGCACCCAGCACTGGGCCCAGCTCTGCGCACGGCCATTAAATAAGCACATGAACAAGGGCCAGAGCTTTTCCCGCGAAGGGAAGAGCAGGTGAAGCCGAGCGCAGGACCCCGACTTTCACTGCGAAGTTTGTGCCGCTCCTTTCTTTCTGTCAGCCGGACGTGACCTTCTAAGATTCACTGAAGATCGTCAAACTGACGATTCACTCTCTTTCCTGACTATACCCTCCCGATCGCCACGTGGATGGAGCGAAAGCCGATTCTCGGAGGCTGGGTCCCGGCTGCAGAGCGACGGCACCCTGGGGGGCTGGACCCCCAGCCCCGCGGCTTGTTTCGGGTGTAAAAGCCTGACGTGTCCGACGCTGGGTATCGTTTTCAGGGGAGGCCGACCGGAGGATCGGAGGCAGCGCCACGCCGGGAAGTGCTTTTATTGAGAGGAGGCCAATTTCTGCAGCATTTTAATTACAAAGCACGGGGTCGCTTTGCCCAGTGGTCATTTCTCTAATGGCCGGTTACTGGCTCTGGAAAACGCCCACAGACGCTCAGCAAACGGAGCGTTTGTTTTTCCTGCCTCTCTGCGGTCAGAGTCTTACTCAGCCCCATTCCAAGAGGGAGGCCTCCACGAGTCCGTGGCTCCCGGGTCTCCAGAGGGGCTTGGCAGCCCCCCCCGCCGTGCGTGGCCTGACGGAGGGCCGCTGGCCCGATAAGAGATGGAATGAGTTCAGGGGGCAGCTGCTCTTTCCGGTCACGCTTCCCTCGGTTAGGAAGAGTGGCCCATTTTGATTTCAATTCAGCTCCAAGAAACGGGCCAGGGCAGAGACGATACAGCCCACTGGGGTCGTAGCGGGGTCTGGCTTGGGGCCAGAGGCCGTGTGCCCCACTCACTGTGGGGTGTTTCCCCGAAGGTCCTCAGCCGCTGGGTGGGCCGAATGCCACCAGGGGGCCAGGTCTCCCCGGATCCCCCCAACTCACGGCAGGAAGCCAGGGCTGCGGGGAGCCAGACTTTTGTTCCGAATTTCCCTGGGGCGGACCCCCAAGCTCACGGCCCGGGCCTGGAAACAGGGGCTGCCCCTCCCCCGAAGCGGGTTCCTCTGCCCGCCGAGGGCTGCCGCTCTCTTTCTCCGGCACCTTCCGCTTCAGAGATGGCAAGGGGCTCAGCCGGTGGACGTACCTACTTTCATATTCTCACTCTGGACGGTCGCCGTGGCCCCTCAGCCTTGACGCTCTCCTCTAGAACGCAGACTGGGCGCGCGCACCCGTCTCAAAGTGTGCGGTGGGAGTTCATCATGACATTCACATCACAGCGGGACACGGCGCCCCGTCCCCTCCGCGCTGGCTCCTGTCCCCTCACCGGTCTGCCTTGTGTTCCGGCCTCGCGCCCTGTCTGATGTCGTTGCGGAAGAGCACTTGAGCGGATGTGTGAGCAAGCCGGCCTAGGCCGGTGCGGACGATGCGGGGCGGGTGCGGATGATGCGGGGCTGCCCCAGGCCCACAGAGGACCCCGCCCATGGCGGGGCGGTGCTCCAAGGACGAATCGACGGACTGACTCAGTGTCCCCACCGCTGAGCTGAGCGGACTCAACTTGACTTGGACGCAGCCAGTCGCACTGCAGTCCTCTTGGCGCTGTTAAAAATGAGTTCCGCACCGTCCTCCTTTCACACAGATTGACTGGGGGGGCTTGTTCTTAGGCCCCAGTGCACACTTCCTTTCCGTTTTAACAGCCCTCTGTGATTAATCTCCAAAACCTGGCCCTGTGGTTGCATGCATATTTGAGGAATTTACATATTTCTAAAACTTGGTAATGGTGGGGAAAACAGACAAAAAAAAAAACCTTCAAATTTTTGGCCCCACCTATGATGACTCAGTTCCATAACCCTTGGTCTTAGCCAGAGCCTGAGTGAGTGATGATCGGGCAGCACCCCCAAAAGTCAGTTAATTTGTGGAAAGTCACCACAGCAAAGGGGCGGGGGGCTCTGGCTTTCTTACAGGCCCCTGAGGGCTTCCTGGAGGAGGTGGAATTCTTGGGGGGACCTTAATCAGAACTTAGTTACCAAAGCTCTATCAGGGTGGCTGTCCACACTGTCCCCGAGCAGCCACGTTTCCAGTGCCCTGTGGCTTGTTCTCAATCTCAGGCGCCACGGAGAAGGGGCAGCGAAGATTAGGAGCCACGCCCACCTGTGAGCACCCCTCATAGAAGAGAATGGGGGTGGTAGGGTGGCTTCCCCTGTGAGCTCTCACCGAAAGGAGGGGGAGGGCGGTGGAGACACTGCACAGGGGGCCACCCTCCATCCTGGGGTCTTTGGGTCCTCACCCAGTGCCCAGCACACGGCGGTAGCCGAGGCTCCCGGCTCAGTTTAGCAGTGAATGAACGAGACCCGTGCCCTCGGAGGGAACAGAGCCTTCAATCACGCAGACCCAGCTGGCTGATTTACGCACTTGCACAAGGCTCATAAATTTGGCCAGGACTCACCACATCGCCCCTCAGGGCAGGCTGGGTTTGCAGAGCAACTATCTGTGGGTTCCTTAATGAAAACCAAACAAGAGACTTCGAGCCAAGACTCACCAGTGACAGCCCGGGGAGCCGGCCCCTTTGGAATGACCTGCCATGTGTGTAGGGGAGCAGCCCCTGCTGCAGGAGGGGGGCGGGGCCGAGCACCGGACAGACCTGTCAATAACTCAGTCGTCCAGTGAACGCCGGTGGTCAGGCCCGGGCCCGCCCACATCCTGGGGGCCTGAGCCAAGGGATGAGCTCCGGCCCCAAACCAGCCCCAGCCAGGCCTCCCTGCGCCCGGCCCCACCCCTGGCCCGGCGCGGCGCGGAGCTCTCAGAAGAAGCGCGCAGCACGAAGCCTCGTTTTGAAAGGTTTCTTTTCCTACTGGGACGGGCCCGAGGCCCAGAGTCGCTGACTTCTCTGCAGCCCTGCCGCTCGCGGAAGACATGAGCCGAGCTACCAAACACGCCGTCTGGAACGAGCCCGTTGATCCACCGGGCCTGCCCCACATGCTGGGGCGGGAACTGATTTTTGCCAGCGGGAGCCCAAGGTGGGCTCGGGATGTTGCTTTAGAAAGGGGAGCCTCGCGGGCTGTTTGGCTGGAGAGAAATATTGCTGTTTCGGTCACCTGTGCCCCACAGCCAGCCTGTTTTCCCCTGAAAACGTCACCTGGGGACACTCATTTTACTAACACAACACCCACACTTCAGGAGGGAAGGCCAACTTCATAGATTTTGGGGGGAAAAAGTTGTTTTTCAAAATCCCCCAGTGACACATCATACCCATTCCATTAATGTAAACCCTCACTTCTGAAATGACAGCATTTAATAAGGGTTTCCTGAGTGACTTTTCCCCCAATTAGGTTGGAATAAACGGAAACCCCCGGAGAGCACTCAGGATTACGTATAAAAAATCCACACACCACAGAGACTCTTTTCTGCCCGCACCACCGTGGTGGGGGGCGAGGGGGGTGCTGGAGACGGAGATGGCCAGGGACGGGGACGGCAGGGCCGGAGGTGGGCAGCCCGGAGCTGGCGCCGGGCAGAGACCGCCGCCGGCTGCACCAAAGGGTCAGCACAGTTTTCTATCGGCCCGGGAAACATCTGTGTGCGGTGGGTTTTCAGGAGTCCTCTGAACTTGAGCCTGCGGAGGTCCCCGGCGGGCGCCCCTGGCCTCCTTATCTCTGGAGGGGAGGGCACTCAGCCCGCGGCATCTGGGAAGCGGGCCCTCGCGTGCGTCAGCCACGCTGCCCGGGGCCCTGGCCGAGTCTCCCGCTCGCTCACAGAAACCATGTATCAGTCAGCGGTTGAATGTGGGCATCTTTCCACGACCTTCCAACGCTGGTTTCCTTCTATACTTAGAATCCTTTTCCAGGGCTCTTTCCAAGAAACTCCTCTTTCCTTCTTGCATCTAAACATGTGCTGTGGTGGCAATGTGACAGAGCTTCGAGAAGAGGGGTGAATTTCAGGTCCCTTGACTTTGCTAGGGTCAGTGGTGTCCAAGAGGCAATGCTGTGTCGTGGGCAAGGACTGAACCAAGAGTTCGGAGGCCTGGGTGGGGGGCGGGCCCCGTCCTCCGGGAAACCGCACCCCAGCTTGGTTTTCTGTGATATGTTTGGGGGGGCGGTGCAGCTACCCCATCTAAGGATCTGAGGAATGTATTGGGAGTGAGCACGGGTATGGGGGGGGGAACTGCCAAGTTTCCAAAAATGCATTTTGTCATCAAGAAAACCAGCGAGGACTCCGGCGGACGAAGCCAGGGCGATTCGATGCTTGTCTCCAGACACGCCAGTTCCCGTAGCGGCTCCTTTGTGGAGAATCTGTGGCTGAATAAGGCCCGGGAGGGGGCGGACGGCTTGTTCCCGAGTTCAATTAATCAACAGGCCTCTAGTCTTCCCGGAGGGGTTTCTTTCAAACGTCGGAGCAGGGGCCTGGGGAGATGATAACGCGCCGTGGAAACGCCGCGCCTACAGCTTCTCTGGCGCAGGTCTCGTCGGCACATCTGGGAAGCTTTAAAGAACTTCGGCAGGCCGCTCGCACCTGACAGGGACACGAGAGGCTCGGAGGGCACAGCAACCTCCGACAACTTGGGGAAGAGTGGCCACGTTAGGGGACAGGCACACTCCCCAGGGGTCATAACTCCATACAACTCCCACCTCTCGGAAGGCCCAGGTCATTACCCACCAACTTCTGGCTGAGGCCCCTTCCCCCCTGAGCAGTTTCACTCGGTGAAGAGCAATCTAGTGATTCCAGATGGTTCCTTTTGCCCAGGGGAGTCTCCAGCTTGGCTTCCGACTGCTGTCCCGGCTCTCCAAGAGCACCCCTGGGCTCCAGCGGGTCTCACGGTCCCTCACCATTTCTAATGCACCCAGGATCGAATACGATAGCCAAGAGCCACCTGTGGTGAGTTAAACTTAAATGACAGAAAATACGACACGCTCAGGAGGGGGGCCTCAGGCCTTTCTTCCCGTCCCATCCCGGGTCTGCCTCACCCCCGCCCAGGAGGGGTGTTTCCTCGCGGTGTGTCCACGCCCCACCTCCCACTGGCTCCGCCCGGCCACACAGCCCGCTCTGTCCTGCGGCTTCGGCCACACCGCACGCGACCTCCCTGCGACACGGTGCCCCCCTGCAGTGGCCTTCGGCTCCCGGGGCTCTCCTGTCCTTCTGTCACCTTGATGAGCACCCCTGTCCTCTCCACCTCATCCCATTTTCCGGCAGAATTCCTCGGCCGTCCTTGGGTGACACGCTACCCTACCTGGTCCACTATAAAAACGTACGGCAGACTGGGGGCCTCGAACAAGAGATGTTACCTCCTCCCAGGCCTGGAGGCTGCAAGGTCACGATCAAGGTGCCGGCAGGGCTGGCCTGCCGAGGTCTCTCGCCTCGACTGCCCGCTGTATCCTCACCTGGTGTCCTTTCTGTGCCCGCAGCCCTGGTGTCCCCCTGTGTGGCCACACTCCCCTTCTTATCAGGACACCGGCAGGCTGGATTCCCTCAAATGACCAGTTGCCTCTTTAACGATGCTGTCTCCAAATGGGTCCATCCTGAGGCGCCGGGGGTTGGGGCACCCACGTACACATTTGGGGAGAGTGGCACAATCACCTGCGACAGGTTGTCATAGGTGGGCCCCGAGCGCCGTCCCTGGGTCAACAGCCCCTCCCTCTGTCCATCCAGCCTTGGAGTTAAAGAAAAAATGAAGCTACTGTGTGTACGTGCAACGAACTTTGGGTTTGCTGTGCAGAGAGACGGGCAGGCAAATGACAAAGGGTTAAAGCAACGTTGCCCTCCCTCCATTGGCTCCTGTACGGCTAGATTTTCAAAATGAAATGACGTTTTTAGGGGTCAGCTTCTTCACAAGATGTCACTGGACAAGAGAAGAGCCCCCTGAAGGTGGGAAAGGCTTGTGCCCCAAGGCCCCGGGGCTGGAACTGTGAGATGTGGGGAAGGGGAGGGACTGCTCCTTTTTGGCCCCAGGTCACCACGTCAAGAGCCCTACTCACCAGGTCCTTAACAGGAGGAGGGCTTGTCACGCACCCCTCTCCTGCTCTCGGCCACCGTCCAGACTGCATCCCTGTGACCTCCCTGCCAGCGTGCTTGGGTGCTGGGGCTGGCACTGGAGCGTGAGTCAGCTCGATGCCACCGCTCCTTTCTGTAGGGTGCAGCGGGTCGGGCTTTCCTGTGAGGTGGCCTGGGGTGGAGTCCCAGGAGCAGAGGTGGCTGTGAGTGTCTGAAGAGGCCCGGACTGGCAGAGTGCTCACTCACGCTGTGTGCTGCGTGTGCCGACAGGTGACACCATGCAAGGCCGAGGAGCCGCTCCCACCCCGAGTTGGGGCCCCATGCACCCACGCGGCCTGGTTTAGAGAAGGGGCGGGGGATGCCCACCGAGGGCTGCTCAGGGATCTGGGGCTTCACCTGACCCGCACACACTTATTTTAGAGACTAGTGCCTGGGCCAGGTTTCACATTCCTGCAGACAAAGCACACCCAAAGGGTGCCCAGGGTAACCCGCTGGCCACCTACAGGTAGGCTTAGGGATACGGGTCAAGGGCCTTTCGTCAGCTCACCGTGACAAGGGCTACCCGCAGCTGCAGGAGCACGTGGAAAATACAGCTCCTTGGTGTGTCAGCGGTGACAGTGACGAGATGAGAAGGAAGTCACGCCTTGGGCAGAGAGGGACAGGGACTATTGCAGCCAGAGCAGCTCACTGGGGAGGGGACGCTGGGGTCGGGGTGCACCGGCCAGGGCACAGCGCACACCCAGAGCGGGCATCGGAGTGTGTCGACAAAGAAACCCTCGCATGTTTCGGCTCCGAAAACACTTACTAAAACAATGTCAAGTTCACGGTCAGCCTGCGGCACTGGGCTTGGCCCAGACGCAGTGGAGAGCACAGGAAAGTTTAGTCATACTCCTGGGCCCTTTGAAAGTAATCCATGCTAATGCTCGGTCTTGTGATGTAAGCTCCATGGAATTGCAGGTCAAGTGCTCACAATTATATAACTAATTACCTCTGGCCTCGGTAACAATTATTAATCAGCCCCAACCTCCTAGTTTGCTTTTCGCCGCATGGCCTGAGTGAAGTAATGAGGCCCAAATTTACTTTGCTGGCAGTCCCAGGCGAGCGGTGCCCCGGGGCAGGCCCGCCTCCCCCCACCCCACGCAGACCGCAGGGTGGGGTGGGGTAGAGGCTGCACAGCAACGTGGTGACCGCCAGTGGGAGGAGCTCGTGAGATGGTGGGTCATTCCTTTGGGTCAGGCCCGCGGAACAGAATGAGCCCGGCAGAAATGTTAGGGACGTGTGGCCGGAAACTGGGGTTCTCGCCTGGGACCAAATGCGGGTACAGGTGGGGGCTGGGGGC
Source organism: Trachops cirrhosus (assembly GCA_028533065.1). NCBI lineage: Eukaryota > Metazoa > Chordata > Mammalia > Chiroptera > Phyllostomidae > Trachops > Trachops cirrhosus. The sequence continues at coordinate 1,978,808 of CM052541.1, read as the reverse complement.
CAGACGAGGTGGACGTCGCCCACAGAGCGTGTCAGAGTCTGGTCTCAGAGGTCAGGGGGTCGAAGCTCGTTGCTCTTTAATCGCACGTCTGACCACGCTGACCACCTGCCGTGGCCGCTCGTCTGCTTCGGGCCGCAGGTCCCCCAAGGGCCGGGCTCCGTGTCACTCACCTCTGTCACCCGCCGCACCTACGATGGCGTGGGGTTCCCAGGACGTGCGTGGCGAGGCACCTGGAGCAGGTTGCCCAGAAGAGACACAGTGTGCACTCTACTCCATGGAACTCGAAAGAGAAAAACAAGGCAAAACGAGGAGCCAGATGACTGATGGAGGGACAGTTTGGGGACAAGGCTTGGTTTGTGCTGGGAGTGGTCTCATGCGCAGAAGCTAAGGGACGGCTTACCTGCCACCTTTCCGAAGCCACCGCCCTGCCAGGAGCTGAGCCCGGCACGGGGAAATTGGAGCTGAGCTCTGCGTGGGTTCCGGAACCATCCAGATCTCGTTAGCATCCTTGAGGCCCCGGGCTCCGGGGTCAGTCACACGGACAGAGAGAGCCCCGAATTGCGGCCGTGTGAGCCTCCATGTCCCCCTAAGAGAGGCTCAGAGCTGGGCCCCACTGTGGCTCACGGCGGGGACCTGGGGCTCTGGGTGGCCTACTTGGCCTACGCACAGGACATTCTCGGTGTGACGTAAGAAGGCCGGCCGGCTTCTGCCCCGCTCGCTGGTCCCTGCTCCCAGCTCCCAGCTCCTGGCTCCGACCCCAGTCCTCCATTCATGCTGCCCAGGAGGCGGCAGCCGGCTTTGCCTCGTGGGCTGTGTCTGCTCTCTGAAGGGGCGGGCTCTTCTTGGCTCTGCGGCCCTCGCAGGAAGGGCACGGGACACCGAACCCCGGCGGCCTGTCCACGCTGGCCCGGCGCCTGGCAGCCTCGCCCGGCTGGGAAGCCTTGCCCGGCCCTTTCCCCCGGTGCCCTCTGCGGCCCCAGGGGGTGAGCCCCCTCCGCGCTCTTTGCTGGCACCCACTGAACAGCGGGTTTGAGGAAAAGCAGCAAGACCCATAGTTGTGTTTCCCAGTAGGTCAAGCTTCCCCGCTGGCCCTCGCTTGAGCTGAGGTTCCGAAGACCCAGGAGCACAGCGGCTCCTTCTGCAGGGAGCACCGGCACCTGGGAAGGAGCCAGGTGACTCGGATGGTCCCCCAAGCCACTCTTTATCGCCCCGTTGCCTTCTCCGGAGGGACCCAGAACTCCTGTCTGTGTCCTGGGGTGGGTGCACTTGGCCGTGGGGGTGGGGTGGGCCCTGCTGGGGTGGAGAAGGGAAGCAGAGTGCTGGCCGGCCTGCTTCCCGCACTGGGCTGGGCCTTCTTGGTGTTCGAGCCCTTCTCACTGTCATTTGATGGTCGCCCACCTGGCCCCTGTGGGCTGGGGGGGCCCGATGGCCTGGCTGCAGGTGCCGCCTCACCACTCCGCCCCGGAGCTCACCGGAGCTTTACTTCACGCCAGGCAGAGGCCGCTGGGCGCCCACCACGTCCCCAGTCCCCGACCGTGGCTGCCCGTCGCCCCTCCAGGCCGGACCGCCAGACCCCAGCCCCTTCCACCATCCGCCCGGCTGTCCTCTCTCCAGGAGCCTCTCCAGGGTCGGCCTTTGGCACGGTCACATGTTACATGGCAGAAAAGCAGCGCTGTTGGAACATACTGTACTGCCACTGAAACACAAACAGCATCCTTTTGAGGAAGGGAATGTTGTTTTGACTGCGGCAGAACCGTCTGTTTCACTGAAGTATTGTTGTGTGGGGGGCTCTCCAGGATCCGGGCGGGGAGGGGCCCTGGCTGTCCCCAGGGTGGAGTCCCTCAGCGACCGCCTCGGTCAACATGCTCCTCGGGGGTTCTCCTCTCCAGTGACCCCGGGGAACACCCGGAAACACCCCGGGGGGGCGACTCCCTCCCTGAAGCTCCCCTAGGTCCCCGGGACTTCAGATGTGAGCCCCTGGCCCGGCTGAAACCGATTTCTCGGACCCCCTCTTCCTCTGCCCCCCAGTCGCCTGCAGACGAGACCCGTGGTTCGCACACAGAACATCCTTCTGTGACACGGTCCCGTTCTAGCGCCTGCGTGGCGGTGTCAAACTGACCCTGGAAGCCGCCGCGCTGTGCAGCACCACCCCCCGGCAGCAGGTCCTGTCTGCAGCTCCATCTTACAGGAACCCGGTCCCCCCCCCCGTTATTGGAGCCCCGGGGCTGTGCAGGTACCCCGTCCTCTGTGGCGGCTGCCGGGAGCGGGGAGCAAGGCTCGGGGGGCGGTGAGGCCGTTTGTCTCAGCCCAGTGTTTCCAGGAAAAACATTCGCCTCCCCACCACACTCTTTGACTTTCGTGTTTTTATTCACGCTTCAGTAGTGCTGGGATTTATTGCCTCTTTCTTTGTGGGAATTGCCCTGAACCTTCTGGCAACGGGCCCCTTTCTTCTCCATCGGCTGAGTGGGGCGGTGGGGCAGGGGCCCAGAGACAGCACCCCGGAGTCCGGCGTGGGCTCGCCCTGCTTCCCCCCTGTGAGCCTCGGCTTCCTCAGCTGCTCGAGGAATGGTCGCACCGTCGCCCTTTCCGGGGCCTGATGCAAACGGGACACAAGGTTCCCGGCCCGGCACACAGCAGATGTGGCCTCCCCGCCCCGCACCGCGTGTCCCTGTGTCTCCTCCGGGAAGGACAGCAGCTGTCTTCCTGGGCAGACGGGGGGTGGCTTGTCCCCAGCGGAGGTGGATTCCTGGAAGTTCTGGAGCCCGACAGTCTGAGATGGGGGTGCCGCCAGGGTCAGGGTCAGCTGGGCGCTGGCTCTCGGGCTGCAGGGTGCCCTCTCGGGGGGCGAAGGGCAGCCCCCAGCTCTCCGGCCCCTCTCAAGGGGCACTAATCCCGTTCACCCGGGCCCCACCCTCATGACGGGGTCCGTCCCAGAGGCCCCACACTGGAATCACAGTCATTCAGTTCATGACACCGATCATGCTGGATTTGGGACCCGCCCTGATTCAGTAGGACTTAAACCTGAACTTGATCACATCCACAGACTGTTTCCCAGTGAGGTCCCATCCGCAGGCTCCAGGCGGACACGAGTGTTTGAGGGGCGCTCCCCAGCCGAGTGCCGGGGGCGTGGCAGTTCAGGACCTTTGGCGATTCCTGACGCCGGCGAGTGGGATGATACCACGGGGGCTCTGCCTCAGTGCCGGGGTCAGGGTGGTCTTGGGGAACTCCCCCTTCTTCCTATCCCCACCACCAACAGCTTCTGCCGGGCGGAGGTAGGAAGACGGCTGTCTGTCAGAGAACCAAGGCACCGAGCGCGCTGGTAACGGCCCTGGAAACCCAAGCGTGCGGGCCCCGAGGTCTGCAGCAGGGAGCTGGGTGCGTCCTGTGGGTGGGCGTGAGCCATGGGAGTTTCCCACGCCTGCCCCATTTTACACAAACGCCCTCTGTTCTTGCTGCCATCAACAGATGCCCGTTGGATTTGCACTCTGTGCCGGCACCGTGCCGGGGGCTGGGACGCCGGATGAGGGCGACTCTCTGGGAAGGGCCCTCGGGGCAGGCGCTGTGCCCTCCGCCTGGGAAGACGCACTGGGAGGGGTCCTTGGGCCCAGCGTGGAGGACGGGGCAGGTCCGGGGCATAACTGAGACGCTGTGCTTGCAGAGGGCGCCCTGCGAGACCACCGAGTGGGCCGCGTCAAGGCGGGGGAGCCTCAGCACCTGCCCAGGGGCCGGCACTCGGGTCCCCAAGCTGCTCGAGGGTGAACGTGGAGAGTTGGGTCAGGGAAAGGAGCGGGAGAGGGACCTCACTCAGTGATGACAGAGGCGGCTGGTTCACAGGGACTTCGGGGGATGGGGACAGCGATGACGCTCACCACGGAAGGACCGGTGACACGAACAGGTGTGTCTCTGCAGCTAAGCACCCGCCGCCGTGGAAAAGCGGGAAGTGAGCTCCCAGGCGCAGAGGCGTCAGGAAGCCCAGCCCCGCCCGGGAGCCGGGAGGTCGGCCCGCGGAGGGAGAACGGCCCAATGCAGATGTCTCACGCACCTCCGGGTGTCGATAGCTGTGCGTGCGTGCAGCTCAGCCCAAGAGCTGAGGGTAGACCACAAATTGTTACTGTTGGTTATTCCGAGCCGCGGGGGGATTGTGGCGGGGATGGCTAGGAGCTCACCTGATTTTTCACACGACGTTTGAGTTCGTGTCTGTCCCCGTGCGGGGCCGGGGAGCAAGCGAAGGGCGGCAGGCCCCAGAGCTGAGCGTGGGCCTCGCTGGGCGCTGGGACCGGTGCCTGCGTTCTGAGTGTCCTCCGTCAGTCCTCCCGCACGGAGCTCTCCAGTCCCCCATCCTTCGTCTCTAATACTCGGCTTGCCCCTGATTACCAACGTCTGTTCCTCGGCGCTGGGCCAGGGTGGGGGGTGGAGGCAGCTGCCGTTCCCAGGCTGACGAGGGAGGCGTCACTGATCCGTGCTGCAGGCCAACATCTCGGTTAGCATGCTCTTTGCCCACATGCATCTCCCGTGGACACTGGGAGGCCTTTGCTTGGCACCAGGACCCTCATGGAATGTCCACGGCGGAGGGCTGAGGTCTGGGTCTGCAGACAGACCGGGCGAGGGCATGTGCTGGCCGCTCCCGCTCGGCAAGAAGCTGGCGCTGCCTCGAGGACACGGGCGATGAGGGGTGGCAGGCGTTCGGTGGCCGGGCGTTCGAATGTGTGTCCCGTGGCCCATACCAGGGCAGGCGGGGCCTCGGCGGCCGTGGGTGCAGAGTGCTCTGGGCAGAGGTGCCTTTGCAGGGTTCACCCCCAAGACAAACAAGAAGAAACGATAGAGGAAGTGTGCTGGGTGGGAATACCAGATGATGTCTAGAGGGTGGAGTTCCCTAAGCAAAACTGACGTGGCCCCAAACACCCCCTGTGGAGGCACAGGGAAGAAGGGGCGGGTAGGAGGCCACCATCCTGGAGGGTCATGCGGTGGGTTTCAGCTGAGCTGCCGGCCGCGCCCACAAAGTGTAGAACTCGTAACAGACCTGGTTATTGTGTTCGTCTCCGGGCAGCTCCCTCCCCTGGAACTGTTCAGAAGAAGCGATTGCCAAGGCACCCTCTTCTATGCAAAGAAAGAACTTTCTAACAGTGAGGGCTGTCCTGGGACAAAGTGGGCTTCCTGGACGAGAGTGAGCTCCCTGTCACTGGAGGTGTGCAAGCAGACTCACGCAGAGAGGCCGCTCCGTGAGGCCAGGCCGCAGGGCTGTCCCTGTCCTCTCCATTCCCAGCAGGGGCGCCGTGCCCAACCCAGACACGCGCCGTGGTTAGTGAACTGATGAGCATTAGAAGTCTGGAGCGGTATTGGACGGTCTGGGGTGTTCCCTCCAGGCCTGGGGACGGCAGCGCCATGAAATCCCGCTTGAGGGAAGAGGTACAGTTTCCCGTGGCAGTTGTAACACGTTCCCACAAACTTAGGGGATTAAAACCACGTACATTTATCCTCTCAAAGTTCTGGAGGTGAAACTGTTTCCCTGGGCAGAAGTCCAGGTGTGGGCAGAGCTGGTTCTTTCTGGAAGCTGTAGGAGATCGACCGTTTCCTGGCCTTTTCAGCTGCTAGAGGTGCCCACACCTGGCTTGTGGAAGGATATCTGTGGCTGCATTTGGGGCCCATCCAGGCATCCAGGATAATCTCTCCATCTCCAGAGCGACCTCTGCATCTTAATCCGATTTGCAAGGTCCCTTGTGCCAGGTAAGGATGTGTTTGCAAGGCTCCGGTGGCGCACTCCACCGGAGGCACCTCCGCGTCTGCGGAAGGGCAGAAAGTGGGGGTGGAGAAAGAGGGAGAAGAAAGAAGACATCTAGGTCAGAGGGATCTGTGACCACCTGCTGACCAGCAACCCGGGAGGGTGGAGGAGGCTGGAAGGAGACGGAGGCAGCCCGAGGTGGAGGAAGTTCGCGTTTGGCCTGACTTCTTCCCTGCAGAGTCCTCTGTGCCTAGAGTTGTGCCTGGCACGTGGCGGGTGCTCAGTTAGGGTTTGTTGAATGAATGAGTGATCGAATGAACGAGTAAGTGAATGAGGGTGTGGGTCCTGACTGGAGAAAGGGCTGAGCCGGGAGTCTCAGGGCAGCACCTTCCCAAGCCCCGGCTCCGTGAATCCCTGTGGGAAGCCGAGACACGGGCTGGGCAGGGTCCCCCCAGCTCGGCCCTGCCACCTGCTCTGTTTCAGAGGCTGGGGCCGCGGTCAGACGGGGAGCTCTGTGTAGGGAGGCTCTGAACCCAGAGAAAAGGTGAGGGAGGCGGGCCAGCACACTGACGGGGCTCGGCGGGCGGATGGCAGAACACGGCGAGGTTTGAGGGCCTGGGTTTCATTCCACTCTCTGAAGGAGCAGAGGGGAGACAGAGAAAGCACCAGGCAGTCATTTCTGTCAGCCAAAGAACGGAATCCAGGCCAGCAAGCAAAGCTCATTATTCAGAAAACTTTCCCCGCTTCCTTTCGCTGGTGTTGCTGAGAGGGAACCAGCAGCCCTGCCCTGCAGCCGTAGCCCAAGGCTCAGGGCAGGACCGGAGACCAGAGACCGCTCCTACCGGTCTTTCCTGTCGCCCCAGCCAGCAGACGGGCCGATTTTTCCTCGCCGTTCATTCCCGGGAGCTGCCCTGTGTTTGTTTGCAGAACAGGCCCGGGCTGGGGTGGGCCGGGGAGAGCGAGGATGCTGTGTCCCTGCAGGGGTTCCGGGGCTTCGAGGGGCGCGCGGACCCTCCCTCGGAGGCTGGGAGCCCCGGCCCCTCACACTCCTCCGCCTGGTTGGGCTCATGCCCCCGGCGGCCTCCTGTGAAGCACTTTGATATCGGATTTCTTAGAATTCTGAGCAAGTTATTTATTTTTCAGAGCCTGCGAGTTAGTGCTACATAAGCTTTCTGTGAGGCTCTGTTGACTTTGCGCAGGGGAGACCCCAGGCTGCGGGCGCGTTCACTGAATGGGTCATTCATGCCTGCGCCCAGTACCTGAGGCACCGTGGCTTCCCAGATGAAAAGGGCCGGCCCCTGTGGGCTGGAGGTGCTGGGTGACCAGCCCGCAGGGAGCCTCCCGAGGGCTCCATGAATTTGATGAGGTCCGCACACCGCCTTTGGTGTGCAGAAGACAGGGCGACCGCCCACCCAGGAGGCCTCCCACGGGGGGGGGGGGCGTCCGTGGCAGCTTCGCGGAGGATGAGCGTCTCCATGTCCCAGGTGCAGAGGGCTGGCTGTCCAGGGGCCCCCTGGACAGAAGAACTGTTCAGCGAAGGGCCTCCCCACCCTGCACCTGCTCTCCTTACTTCAAAATGAGAAATCAAGACAATGAAAATGAGTTCAAAATAATACGCAGAACAACAAAAAAGGCAAATGAACCAGAAAGAAAAGTCACGACTGAGGCTGAGGGAAAGCTGGGGAGAAAGGGGGGATCAGGGGAGCCTTCGGGGATCCGAGACGGACTGAGGGTGGCCTTGGTGTCAGGCCCCGGGGCCTCAGCCCAGGGTCGGGGCGGTGGGGTGCCGGCTGCTAGTGCCCAGGCCCTGGGGAGCCCAGCCAGCTCCCACTCAGCCACTGCTCCGCGGCCCGCGTCGGCGGGGGGTAACCTGCCCTTGGCCTCTCTCTCAGTCCCTGGTGGCCCCTCTTTCTTGCTGGTGGCTTGCCCTCTGCCTGGGCCTGCTTTATTCTCCACGGCGGACAGGCTGGTCAGCAGGAGTCTGCCCCGGCTGGACGCAGAGCCCGCACCTTCTGTTCCAAGTCAGGCCGGGCGACGCCTTCTGCACCCGCCTACTTCCTGTCTGCTCAGCCCTGGAGCAGCATCATTGGGTGCAAACCTGGACGACCCCAGACTAAACTTCCCGTGACACAGAGCTGAGCCTGGCCTGTACTCTGCTGGCTGGATTGCGCTTCAGATGGAAGGTGCTGACGCGTGGTCGCCACGGGGCTGCCTCTGCGGCTTCTTGCCACGCCTGGTCCTGACACCCCGGAGAAACCCCCTATCCGGTGGCCGGTTTTTTGTGCTATGATACCTAACGGCACTCACATACGAAAACACTGATGCCTACCCCTCTTTGAATTCCTGCTGGGAAAACGCGGGTCTTGACTCAGGCTTCCCAACACCTGGCAGGGGAAACCTGTCTTGTTTCCCGTTTTGCATTGTCTCCTGGGAAGCTCTGTGCAACAGCTCACACCAGTGTAACCACCATCACGTTTCCAGCACCCGGAGGAACTGGCTCGGCCCCTCTCTTACACACTCACAGCTTCTCCATCCCACCTGTATTACGCAGTGTTTCCTATGTGTGCTTATTATGAGATACTCCAGTATCGTTATAGACAGGCGGTGGGGGTTATTTAAAGTCTTGCGGTAAAGTCCTGAAGGACAGCTGGGAAAGTGTTGGTTTAGCAGCAGTTTGTCTGACAACGACCGGGGGAGTCAGTGGGCTGTAAGCGTGTCAGGGCGATGGTGTGCTGCCCCAACGTCCGGGCTCTGAGACCGGAGTCGCCACCACGTCATGGCTAGAGGGGGCTCTGGCTCCTCCGAGCTGGGCCCTGGTCAGAGCAGGTTTGCAGCGTGGCCCTGGGTCCCAGGCTGGACTTTGAGAGGAGTGGGGACAGGCCGGGCGTGTTCCTGCCGATGGGAGCGTTGGGGAGGGGCCAAGAAGGACGGACTGGGGATGGTACATGTGGATTCAGGTTAGTCTGGTCCCATTGCTCCCAGATGAGGGAACCAGGGTGAAAAGCCAGGGGCGGGCCCCGGGCAGAGATTTCCCAGGTCTCGAGCACCTAATGTGAACCAGTGGTGATGAGGTCCCCGTCAACAGAGGCATCCAAGAGGAGGCATACACTCACTTATCTTAGATAGAGTGGAGGAGTTTTATACATAAACTGGGGTTGAGCATCCAGCTCTGAGAGTCAGTGGCTCCACATCCCACTGACGAACTAACCTGGGAAGCAGCAGATCAGCCCAGGTGCTCCAAGATGCCCAATCGGCGGTCGGTGAGGGCCTTCCGGCATCTGAGCACGGCCCTGTCCTGCACTTTCAGGGGTCGCCATCTTGCTTCACAGCCCTCTGCTCCTCTGCTCGGTGGAGGTGGGCGCGGGCTCTGTGGGACACACGGGGCATTCAGGACTTGGAAACCCTCCCTGGATGTTTGGGGGAGGAGGAGGCGTTCAGGGGCCGGTGGTTTCTCAAGCCGAGTCTTTCCCGACCCGACCCGAGGCAGAGTGTCTGCTGGAACAAGGAGCCTGGACGTGTCCCCAGCTTCACCCCAAAGCCTTCTGGACGGTCTGGGCCTCTGGAAGGTCCCCATTTTAACAACAATGGTCTGGCCTGTTTCAGGGACTCCGCCGTATCAGCTCCTGTGCTTAGGAGGCGGGAGGGAGTGTGGGAGACACGTCCCAGGGTGCGGTCACAACACTCCACAGTCCAGCTTCGGTCGTCGGCAGGGCCCCAGGGAGGCGCCTCGGGATGGAGACGGTGACAGGGAGGCGGAGGTCGGTGCTGGGCTGGGGTGGGGTCCGAGACAAGCCCCGCCTAGTGGCCTCGAGTGCCAAGCACAGGCAGGCATTCCTACGCTGAAGGAGTCCAGGTGGAGGGGTTGGGGCGTTGTGGGACGCAAACACATACCCAGGGAACCACAAGGTGCCACACGGGGGGCCACTCACCCCAGGACGTGAAGGGGGCCCCGAGCTGTGCCATATGGAGCCCAGGATCCCAGCGGTCAGGGTCAGGGGTGAGCAGCACCACAAGCTAGGCATGTAGACGAGGGCCCGGGAGTGTGGAGCTGTCACAGAGGGAAGGGGCCACCTGTGTCCTCCGGCCAGGGCACGAGGCTGCGGGCCTGTGCTCCTCTCCTCTGTCTCGGCGCGTCGCCACTCTGGGCCGCTGGCAGCACCCTGCCCATTTGTTCATAGTCGGGGAGCCGGTCGCAAAGGGACCAGGCTCCTTGACACTTGATTGCCCGTTAATAGTTTCCAGCTTTTTAATCCAATTGCTCGGCCGCCCTGCAGCGAGCTCTCGGACCAGCGCAGGACAGGAGGAGCAGCGGTAATAAACTGAACGGAGAAGCCAGGCCCAGGATTAGAGGTGCAACCACACCCACTCGGGGGCAGAGCCGGTGGGGGTCCTCAGACAGGGGGCCTCTTCTTGGGGGCGGGCAGCTCCGGGGCAGACCTGTGAGCTCTGGGGTGCCCCCAGCTCGCACCCCTCATTTCAGCGCCCCGCCCACACTCGGCCCCAGCGCGCACGGCCTGAAAGACTTCTCTCCGGCCCTGAGGGAGCCCCGTCCCCCGCCCCGCAGCCACCCCGCCTACCTCGCTGGCCCTCATCCGAATCCGTCTCCACCGGGGACAGAGCGTGGACGGGTGAATAAAGGCCTGGAGGAGACAGGCCCGCGCAGCCCCCCGTTTCTCAGGACCCCACTAATGTGCCATGGCCTGGGTGCTCTCCGCTGGGGACGGCGGAGCCTTTCAGGAAACAGGGCCATTTGTCTCGGTCACCGGCTCCCAGGAAAGGGCACTCGAGGCGGCCCCTTCCCGCACAGAGGTGCCGGGTCCTCAGCGCCTGCCCCTCGATGTGAAAGCACCTCAGAGTGGGCGGAAAACGGGGGTGCAGACCCCCGTGTCACTCAGAAAACCTGGCCGGCTCCCAAAGGTGGGGCCTGCACGGTCTCGGTCTTGGGGACGGCCAGCCTCCCAGTGCCGCCTGGTGGGGCTCTCGGTGGGCAGACGGTGCCAGCCCGGGGCGGTGGACCAGGGCCTGATGGACCAGCTGAGCCAGTGTGCGGAGGGTCCCGGCCCACAGGCTGATCCCCCTGGGGTCCACGGGTCCCCCGTGTTTCATGATGGGCCTCCGGGGCTGGGTCCAAGGACAGGCCACTGCGAGGACCTCCCTTCTTCCGTCTCCACCAGAGAGCCCCTCCCCCACCGACTGCCCCAGATCAGCTTTGTTTATTGCAGTTTGACATGAGCTTTTGGGGGTCTGAGAAAGGTAACCCATTGCTGACGACGTGTCTGAGACCCTCAGTGTGGCTGCCCCGCCCTGCCCTGCTTCCTCACCTCAGTGGGACGGGCCTGGACAGGCCTGTGTCCCCAGGGCCGCCCTCCCTCCGGGACGTCAGCTCCCCGGGGCGGGGGCTCCTGTGTGTTGCTCATCCCTGTGTCCCCTGCACGGAAAGCTGCCCTTGCCTGGCGCTGGCCTTGGAGGAATATCTGTTAAGTGAATGACGGGGCTTCTGCCCGCAGACGGGGCCCCTGAGCCACCCTCCGAGGGCGCGCTGCCTGCCGGTGGCTGGAAAACGGTGGCTGCCCAGGGCAGTGTTTGCTGGGGATCAGGACCCAGGGGCCATGCGCGGAGGGCCTGCAGCTGTGGGGGTCCCGGGGGACAGACTCTTACTCTGAGGGGGCAGACGGGGTGATGCCTGGCTCAGAGTGTGGGTATGCTTTTCTGTTGGGGGAGGCGAAGGGGGGCGCACAGTGGGAACTGGGGGAGCCGCCCCAAGAACTGGCTTAAGACAATGCTGGGAAGGGAGGGGGGCGGTTTGGAGCTGCCATGGCCTTTGCCCCTTCCTGGTGTGGCCATCCCGCCCCCAAAACTGCACCTCCTTCCGGCAAGGGCGCCCCGCTGCACGCACATGGTGGGCCTCCCCCTTCCCTGTGAGGGGCACAGGGTGGTGCTGGCCTCGCCCCGATGCCAGGTTCAAACCCCGTGCTGACGGGCCGCAGCGGGCCTGAGAAGCTGCTGTCAAGAAGGTGTGACCAGATGGGACCCCAGAAGACAGCGTTCAAGGACTTGTCCACTCGGGTGCTGTCAGCGTGGCCGATGCTCGTGATGGGTCCCTGAGGGGACAGGAGAAGGTCACCCCCCAAGAGGCTCTGTGTACTGTGAGGCAGGGTCCGTCAGCTCCCCTGGGACTCCAAGGTTCAGGGCAGACTTCCTCTCGACTCTGGGGGTCCCAGGCCTCTGGGAGGGCAGAGGGCAGGGCGAAGAGCTCACCCTGGCTGGGCGCCACGCTGCGGGCTCCGCACTGGAAGTCCTATGTCCCAGGAGCCCCGCCACCCTCCCCCCGCTGCCAATATCTAAGGCAGACTAGGCGGTCGGTCCCCACCGGAAGGGGAAGCTTCCGGGTCCAGCTCCAGGGGCTCGGTGGGGGGCTGGGAGGGGATACACCGCCAGCAGGAACATGGGCTGCCTGTGCGCTGAATTTGACCTGCTCGGGGCAGATGGAGTGGCCACCGGAGCTCAGGGCCAGAGGGAGCATGCAGGGGAGGGGGGCGGGGTGTGGACGGCCCAGGCAGAGGTCAGCCGCAGCCCCACATCAGGAGGAGCCGAGGGACGTGCTGGCCAGACCCTGGCGGTGGCTCTTGCACCCTGGGACTCCCTGGGACTCCAGGCTGGGGGTCTGTGCAGGGACGGTTCCATCCGTCATGGCATGGGTAGGCCCTGCGCTGTCCCAAGTGTGACACGCTGTCCGTGAGTGGTGTCACTATGTCACCTGGCAGAGGGGGAAACTGAGGCGGGCAGGGGACTTTTCCAAGACCAGAGTAGAGGCAGCCGTCCCTGTCCTGCGTGCCCCAAAGCTTACGTGCAGGGCTCGAGACCCCCGGAGGTGTGCGAGCACAGCTGTCCCCGCCCAAGCATGTGGGCTGATGCCACCGCCTTGGTGTTAAGGTGACGGGAACAAGGTAGTGGGGGCTTAAAGCAACAGAAACTTACATGAAATCAACAGGGAGGGGCAAGTCTGTACATCCCCTGGAGGCTCTAGGGGAGGGTCCTTCCTGCCTCTCCCGGCGTCTGGGGCTGCAGGTGGTCCCGGCTTTTGGCCGAAATACCCCAGTCGCTGCCTCTGTGGTCTCATGGCCTCTCCCTGTGTGTCTGTCCACACCATAACCCGATACGACCGCATTTTAATTTAACCAACGACACCTGCAAAGGCCTCTTTCCAGATAAGATCACCCCCTGTGGTCCTCCTGCATCCCCCCCCGTTCGCCGTCCTCTGTTCCAGGCTGTGGATGCAGACAGGCTTGGGTGGGCCGGGCGGGGATGAGGGGCCTCTGGATGCCTCGCCTGCTTCTGCTTCCTTTCCCCCTGGACCTCCGGGGGCTGTGAGCGAGCTCGCTGGGCTGCAGGAGAGGGTCCCAGGCAGCTGCCGCGGGAGGGGCCCCGGGAGGGGCTGGGGTGCCGAGTGTTTCTTGCATCAGCTCCCGGCCAGGATACATTTTTGAGTTTGGTTCCACTTAAAGAAACGGAAGCGTCAGTTCCCGGGGCTGCCGTAACAATCCCCACAAGCCAGGCGGCCGAAGACCTCAGACACGTGTCCTCTGGCGCGCCTGCAGCCTCCGCATCCGAAGTCTGGGCGTCCCTCCCGGGGTCCTGGGGCGTTCGGCTCCTCGCCTCCTCCAGTGTCTGGTGGCTCCAGGTGCACCTTGGCTTGTGGCCACATCCCTCCTGTCTCCACCTCTGTCTTCACACGGCCGTCACCCCCCTCCCTGTGTCTCCTGCTGTCCCTTACAAGGACACTTGACATGGTCTTTACGGCCACCCAGATAAGGCAGTCTGCTTAACTCGACTGCTTCGGCCAAAACTCTTTTGCCAAGTCAGGTCCCACGCACAGGGGCCAGAGTGTGGACTTACCTTTGGGGGAGCCACCAATCACCCCGCAACACAGCCTAACAGGGAAGTTGGGGCGTTTGGGGCCGGGAGCCTCGCTCTGCTCTGCGGAGCCTGCCCAGGTTGCAACCTGCTCCAGGCGCCCGGGGGAGTGGTTGCGCCCCCAGACCCAGGGCTGACCTGCCCAGGCCTGCTGCAGTGCCCCTCCCCGATGGCCCGCAGCCTGGCTGTGGTGTGTCTTCTGGTGACTCAGAGCCTGACCCGGAGAGGCTGTCCTGCCGAGGCCTGGGGCCGGCAGCCTGGAGCCGCCACTATCTTAGGTACTTTCCTGGCAGGCGGCGCTGGGCCGGGGCCGGGAGTCTCCGACCCTCCGAGCTCAGAAGTCAGGCAGCTGGGTGTGCTCCATCCAGGCTTCCCAGGCCTCGCCTGCAGCCCAAAGTGGGAGGAGCGAGCACCCCAATGTTTCTTCGGCTCCCTGAGTCTGCACCCCGACTGCGCTCAGGCAATGTGGCTCAGGCCTTCCACGGACAGCAGCCAGTCGGGGCGGCCAGCCGGCTCTGCACAGCGGGCCCGGGTGGGCAGGAGCCAGTCTGCACATCCCGGGGCCAAGGGGGTCGTCCAGATGTCCCTTTGCCCCGTGCATAATGGCCCTGCCAGGGCGGCCATCCATCCATCAGGGCTCCCCAGCACCCCCCCTCAGAGCTGTGACACGGCCCTCGGCGGGGCCGCCTTCTCCCCGGGGCTAAGTGTCCTTTTGGGGGGTGGATAGCTACGTGACTCCCTTTCCCTCCTGGGCCGGCTGTGCCCTATTCAAGCCCTGACGTATCCCCATTGTTTGGGGGCTTTGTCCCCCTTTCCCTTTCTGTGTATTGTCTTCCCTGACAGACATTTGTCTTCAGGACAATAAATTGTGCTTTCCCCACTATTTCACACCTTTGTGGGCCAGTGTTGTGAAAGGCACTGAGAAAGGGTTTATTCTTCTTCCGATGTGACCGGGGAGGTTGACAAGCAAGGCCAGGACGGAGGGCCCAGTGCCACTGACTGATTTTCCGGCTTTAGCTTTCGGTTCCGAGTCCTGTTCTCCGTGGATGTTTTACGGCTGCCGGTGAAGCTCACGCAGGCGACCGCCCGCCCCGGATTCTCCGTCCTTCGCCTCTGAGCACCGTTTTAAAAGGCACCTTTTATTCTTTACCCCAGAAAAGGAAATGTTTGCTTCTAAACACATTATCATAATCTTTTTGGAACTTGATCCACGTGGGAAAGGTGGTAAGGGAAGGTTCTGGAGCTGCGGTCCTGTGGGACTCCGCGGAGATAAAGCAGGCCGGGCTGGTGTGCAGACCGGGAGTGACAGCCGAGGGGCGGGGCTGGGAGCGGGTTAAGGAGCTTACAGGGCGGGCTTCTCCGTATCATCTTTAACAAGGGGGGGGGCGGGTAGGGAGCGTCTGCTCCGTGTCAGACGCTGCTCTGGGGTTTAATCTCGTGGCCTGCTGACCCCGGGCCCTCATCAGCGGTGTCCAGGGAAGGGGGCCCTGGTGTGGGCGTCTGGCACTTTCTGGAAGGCCTGCATCGGAGCCTCTTCCCTCTGGTTCCAGCGTCTGCGCACGGCACCCCTCCACCCGCTCAGGGCTCAGTGCACGCTGGTGAGCCGCTGGCCCGGGCCTTCGGAAGTGCACACCGTGCGTGTGACCTTGCTCTCGTGGGGTTGCAGGCTGTGGGGAGGTGGTCCGGGCAAGAAGTCACAAGTGACTACAGTCAGGGCTGTGACAGAGCCCTGCTTCCCCGGGTGGCAGGCAGCCGCTCTGAGCAGGGGGTGCGATGGGTCAGAAGGAGCAGGGTGTGTCAGGGTGGGGTGGGTGGGGAAGGGGCAGGGCGGAGTGGGTGGGGGTGGCAGAGTTTGGGTGTCGGAGAGGGGATAAGGGGGGCAGCAGGACCCGTGGGGGGCCGAGGGAGGGCGGCTGGCGACTGCGCTTCACCTCCAGCTGGGGT
Organism: Trachops cirrhosus; assembly: GCA_028533065.1. Taxonomy (NCBI): domain Eukaryota; kingdom Metazoa; phylum Chordata; class Mammalia; order Chiroptera; family Phyllostomidae; genus Trachops; species Trachops cirrhosus. Next base: position 1,963,231 of record CM052541.1, on the reverse strand, counting down.
CAGAGCGTCACCAGCAGGCCCACGGGCAGCGCAGAGCCCCAGCCGGGGCCGTGAGACGCGTTCGCACTCGCTGTGCGTCCGGCTGGCAGGGCCCTGCAGTGTGTCTGCAGCTTGTTCCTGGGCTGGGGGTTTCCGCTGTGCTCTCGGTGAGGCTGCGGCTGCGCCGTTCAGGGGGAGCCCGCCCAGCGGCCGTGCCCTTCTCCTCGCGTCCCGTCACAGGTGCACGCTGTTCACACCACGTGTCCCCACGTGGGGGTGGGGTGGGAGTGGGGGCGGTTTCGTGTGTCTGGGACGGGACGTAGCCGGGGATGGGGCTGGAGGAGGAGTTCAGGTCAGGTGGACGGCGCCGGGGAGAGGGGATGAGACAGGAAAGCTGGGGGGGTCGGTGGAGAGCAGTCGGGGCTCCCAGGGGACACCCCCACAGGGGAGTGGGGGAGAGCCTGGAGCAGCGGAGCGGGGAGATCAGGAGAAGACAAGTAGGGGGCAGTGGAGACAGGGTTGGGGGGCTACAGGAGACGTGAAGGGAAGGGACAGGGACGGTCTCCCCCCAGGTGGACAGACAGATGTGACAGGGACGGTCTCCCCCCAGGTGGACAGACAGATGTCTGGGCAACATCCCCACTAGGACCTGCAGGTGGAGAGCAGGTTCCCAGGGAGGGAGTGGGAGGGAGCCTGCGGGCTGGGCCGTGGAGGGAGCTGGGCCTGTGTGTCTGGGGCTGGGAGCGGGATGGGACCCTTGGGTCACAACCTATGTGGTGGGGCGCGGGTGACAGACCTGGGGAGCAGGTCCTGCAGCGGGAGCATCGGGAGTGGCCGGGACCATGGGCGTCAGCCCTGGCGAGCTCACAAGCTCTACAAAGGTGCAGGCGCCCGGCACGAGGCGGGTGTTCCGGGTAAATGGGGCCACACCACCAGGCCTTGGAATGTGGGAGGAGGACCCCAACACTGTCTGGGTTCTTTGCTTTCTCACACTGGGGCATCTTGGCAGAAGCCGCTGCACCCCTTTAATGGAACCCTCAGGTCTGTGGGACGTCACACACCCACGGTCTCTAACCCGACACCACCTAAGTCTGCCCCGACACACCCGTGACCGGCTGCTGGCTGGGGACACCACTTCTTCCCCAGCGGGTGTGGCCTCAAGTCGGGAGGGACCTTGGCGGCTCTCCTAATGGGAAGCCCAATTTTCGGGGTAGTGGGGTGAGTTGAGTCGGGGCACCGACGTCCAACAGTAGCCCGGACAGAGGGGCAGGGCGACTTTCTGCTCACCCCTAATTCCTCCAGCCTCCTGTCCTCCCTAACACTGCTGATGTGTATTAGGGCTGGAGGTTCGGCCCCTCAATGCCCTCCGTGCTCGAGAAACGGCTGCTTTGTTCCTGCATCACTCTCTGCTCGGCTCCGCAGCACAGGTGAAGGATTGCGCATTTGGCAGGTTAATTAACTTTCTGCATTTCCTCACCTCCCCTCTTCTGGGTGCGTGGCACGGGTGCTCCGATGCACCTGTCCGGGATCATCACATTTCCCGCTGCCGTTCTTCCTGTCTTGGCTCAGCGGTCTGCAGACCGCGGGTGTCTGCGCCCAGATTTCTGTGATTGTTCCGGAGGCTGGGCCACGCGCCCCTTCTCCAAGCATCAGGCTCAGCTCAGCGGTGGCAGCCGAGTGAAGCCCCGGGCTCGGTGACAGCTGACATATTCCCCGCCCACTGAGCGGTGATCGCACTAAATGAGGATTTATGATCCGTCCTCATAAATGACGGCGGCCCCGGGAGCTCTGGGCCAGGCCCTCGCTGGCGGGCTCCGTTCTTCAGCCCGGGAGGGTGTTCTGGTTTGTTCAGGGGTGAGTGCGGGTGTGTGTGTGTGAGAGAGAGAGAGAGAGCGCACTGCATCTTTCTGCTGAGTGGTCCGCCACTGTCCCTCCCATCAAGGTCCCTGACCCTGGCTGGGTGGGTGGTGCCCTGCAGGGGTCACACTGCGGGTCAGGGCCTGTGGGCTGTGGAGAGACAGACTCCACTCCAGCACTCCGGTTCTAGAAGAGTTGGAGCCAATGCCATTTCGGGGCGTCCACCTCTCTCTAGAACACACACACACTCGCACTTGCACACACCACAGCTCAGTGCTCTCTGTCTACCAGCTGTGTGTCTGTTCTGGTTGTTGAACTATCTCCCTGCATCCTCACCTCTAAAGTGGGGGGTTGAATAGTTACCCTGACAAATACGCCCACCCCCAGCCCCGGGGACTGAGCGTGTGGCCTTACTGGGAAGTTGGGTCTTTGCAAATGCCATTCCTTAAGGATCTTGAGAAGAGATGGTCTTGGATTAGTGTGGGCCCCAAATCCAATGACTAGTGTCCTTATAAAAGAGGAGGGGGCACAGAGGGAGGAGGCCGGAGCGAGGAGGCAGAGGCTGGAGAGATGCAGCTACCCGCCCGGAGCGCCTCCATCTTCCGGAAGCTGGGGAGACCCGGGAAGGACGCTCTCTAGAATCTTTAGGAGAGCGTGGCCAATGCCTTGATTTTGGACTTCTGGCCTCCAGAACTTGCAGAGGGAAAAAAATCACAAACTTTAACCCAAAGTTCATGGCACTTAGCTATAGCAGCCACACCGTCCTGTCCCTAGGGGTCCGGCTGGGGGCCTGGGCCGTCCTGGTATTATCACCCTTTATGCCCCTTCCCCCTGCTGCCGAGTGAGTGCTCTGCCCCCTGCCTGGGCTTCATGGGGAGGAGCCCAGGAGGCAGGCTGGGGGCCCCCCTCCGGCATGTCCTGGGGCGTCTTGCCCACCCAGGCTCTCGGCGATGTCTACCAGGCAGCAGACCCCCGAGCCAGGGAGGGGACAACTGTTTTCAGTTCTTGACTATTTCACCATTGCATTGTAAAATATCGTGGGTTTTTTGAGGGGGCGGTTTACACGTGCGTGTGATGGCTACGTGATCCGTATTGTGTAACCACACACAGTTCTCATTCTTTCCCCACAGACCCTATTGTAGCCCCAGGAAACCCGGCACGTAAAAACGGCCTCCAGGAAGCTTTCTCTAGGCCTTCGGAGAAGACCCTGGGCCACGTGGGACGCGGTCTGCAGGAGGCGTCTTCGTGGGCAGGGGTCGCTTGACCCAGCCGTCCCGTCCTCCGGGCTCCTCCCCAGCCTGAGGCAGCAGCGCCCCTTGGCCCAGGTCTGTGTTCTGGGAGCTGAGCAGGTTGGAGGGAGGGAGCATGTCGGGGTGCCGAGATCTGCCCGGCCCAGGGTATGTCGGTGTGGGGGGGTTCTGCTGGGCCTCATCCTTCTCAATCGGGGGTCGTGCAGGCTGCGTTTTCTCCGGGAGAGGTGGCAGCGTATTTGGGGGCCCTCGAGGCGCTCTGGTCTGGGCACCGGCACGGCGGTCATTTCAGAGGGGCCCCTCCATGGTCACACCTGCAGCGGTTCCTGGAGCCCCGTTTCCCCGCGACCACCCTCGTCTGTCCTCCCCTCTCACGGCCCCACGTTCTCCGTCTCCGGCAGGTGCCTCCCCCATTAACGTCCAATCACCACGGGGCCGTATGCATCTCTCTTTTTCCTGGCTGGAGTTAGCACAAAATCTTAAGTTCTCTTTTACTTCTAGTACATTTACTTGTGGTAAATGACCTCCCCACCCCCCCGCCTCCCAGGGCTGTCTGTGGCCGGGCCACACTTCCGGACCTCAGGCGTCTGGGGAAAACATAAGCCACCGAGCTGGTGTTTGCCATGGTTGGAGCCGCGCCCGGCACCCGGACGTGCCACCGACGGGTTTGCTAACGAACCAACGGCACAGCCGTGCTGGTGGGGAGACGGGGTTTCGGGAGGGATTGCAGACACGCAGGATCCGTGTTGTCTCCAAAATGGTCTAATGGAAAATCCCATCTGCTCGGCTGAGGCGGGGCACCAGATTCCAAAACCAGGATGTTCTTAAGAAAGGGCTGACTCCTTGCTAAATACTGGAAAATACTGCTAACTTCCCTCCAGGGAGAAGCTGTGGAAGACGACCAGTTTCAAGGAAACGCAGTCAAATGAAAGTGGAATTGCAAAGTTTTGCTGCAATAATTTCAAGCAAGTGGATTCCTTGCCTGTGTTATTAATTGTGTTCCTATCGGGCACCTCAGTGAGAGTGCTGCTCATTTACATAGGACATTAATATTCATGAGGAACTCTGGACCTGCAGGGCAGGGATGCCCCTGTCTCCTCTGCAGGGCGGAGCGTGCACGTTGTAGAAGCCTTTTAGAATAGACTTTCAAAAGTAATGCACTCCAGTGTAGCTTTCGGCCCTCGCTTCCTGATTGCTAACAGGACGCACTGTGGACAAAGGGCTCCCTTCATGGCCTCCAAGGACATTCTGTGCCGAGACGCAGACCACAGGAGCCATTGAGCCCGCGGACCCAGCGCAGGTTCCAGGAAGAGCTCCATCTGGAAGAAGGAGCGTCCAGGGGGCGAGGGCGTCTGGCGGAGGCCACGCAGGAGAGGGAGCGGGTACAACCGCAGGGCTGCGGCCCCAGGTGGGCGTCCGGCCGGTGGGCGGACAGCCGAGGCTTCCTGGAAGTGAGCCAGCAGGCAGCAGCGAGTCCAGGGAGAGGGCACCTGGGACACAGGGCCGAGGACTGAAAAGAGGCTGGTAGCAAGGCCATGTGGGGACCCGGTGTCCAGGGGTGGATAGTGGTGGTGACATGGCCACAGGTGGAGCTGCAGTGCCCTGTCCCGGACCTAGGTGGCCTGAGGACCGAGCAGCCTTCCCTGGCCCTGGCTCCCTGGGGGAGGGGCTGGTGGGATGGGGCTGCTCTGGCGACTGTCGTTTTACCTGTCCCTGTGCCAGGTGTGTGTGCGATCCTGCACAGGTGCTCCAGAATTCTCAGTGGCAAAACCAACTTGATGCGTCCGCTACCCGCTGCGGCCCACGGGCAGACTGACCTGCCGAGTGGGGCCGTGTCTGGCGCAGCCCAGGAGACCCTCTACCACTTCCCACGGCTCTCGGGACCGCTTCTGAGCCTGCGGAGACCCCGCTGCTCGGTCGTGAAGGGCCCCCTCCCCTCTGTGCCCTGTTGAGGCTGCTCCTCTCCCAGGGAGGATGCGCCGCACTGGGGACTGTGTCCCGTGTGGGCACAGGTGGCCGCTCCGGACCTGCCCCGCCCCCACCTGTCACTGTTCTCGTCGTCTTCTGCCTTCTGCTCGGCACGCCCCGTCAACCTCTGCGTTTCCGTCCCGGCCGACGTTCGGGTGGAAACTCCGCAGGAGGCGGGCGATGGACAGGGCAGATCGACGCTCAGGGAAATGACCTGCTTCGGTACCACAGACAGGTCCCCAAGGACATGTGTGCTTCCCAGAACATATCGGTCCAGTGAGAATGTGTTGTTCAGGTGCCGAGATTATTAGGAGGGAGGAGTATGTAGTTATATTTGCATATTTGTCCAAAAGGAGACCCCGAAAAGATAACAAAGAATTTAGTAAAATCAGGGATCTCTAGGGGTTGGATAAGAATGGGGTACAGGGTAGAGATGGACGAGAGGGTTGTTGGAGTATAATTTTGAATGTGATTGTGATTTTTCCAAATACGTATTTTAATATTAAAACATAAGGCTTTAAAACAAAATGGTAAAAAACAATCAAACTCTGGTATTGAGAAAAATGTAAGCAAATGAATGTAGCTGTGTATCAAACTGATAACCCTAACCGCACAAGAGAACAGAATTAATTCAAGTAATTCGGAACCTCGCTCGGGAGACTCCTCACGGGTCATGGCTGCGATAATTCTCACTTTTAATTACTTTGCAAATATCGTGGGTGAGGCCAACAATCGGATGGACTGTGTTGCTGGGACCCGGGCTCTCCCTGCGGGGACACAAACACTCACCGGGCATGAGGAAGAACTGTGAGGGTGGGTTTGAATTAGTGGCCTCGGTGTGGCACATGGTTGCTTGTTCCCTGTCCCCAGGAGTGACAAGACGCCAAGACATCCCGGTGACAACGGGCATATCCAGCACCCAAACTTGGTGTCCAAGCACCGTGTCCCACCGATGGACCCGGGGCTGTTTGACTGAGGCCCGAGGGGGGCCACAGCCCGCACCTCCAACGCCCCACTCCCGAGCCCGAGGGAGTGCTCCCGGGCGGGTGGGCTCGGCCGTGGGAAAGAATAATTGTGTGCTAGGACTAGTTCACCTTTCCGGCGTTCTCCCCGCAGTGTTTCCGATGGGAAACGATCAGGCACAGCCAGGACGCCAGGCGGTGTGAGGGGCGGATAGCCCGAGTCCGTCCCATGTCACGCAGACCGCAGGGGCCAACCAAAGGGTGGTGGAGGGGGATGGCTCTACACTGGAAAGAAGTAGCAAATAGTGAAAACAAAAGAACGCAGTGAAAGAAGCCACACTGGGTCCTGGGGCAAAAAGCACGGAGTCTGAGAAAGGCCCGCGGGACCGAGAGTGGGGGCGGCAGGGGTGGAGCATAGGGGGCTCGAGTTCACGTCTGTCCTCAGGTGCCATCGCCCGGGGACTGTCCTCAGGGCCGAGCCCCCCACCGAGCCCTAGTCCTGTGGCTCCATCCCTCAGCCACGGGGCTGGGGGGCCCGTTGACCGGTGAGGAGGGCCCGACCCGGCCAGAGCCAGCAAACAGCCGCCTTTTCCAGCCGTGCCTCCATTTACATCCCGCTCCTTTGGCGGGGAGCTTGGCTCCTGTGGGCGCGACGTCTCTTCTCCGTTCAAAGGTGCCTGTGGCTCCTGCCCTCGGATTGCTGGAGTCTGTCGAAGAAGGTTCCACCGCTTTTTCTAAGCCGTGGGGGCTTGTAAACCTCCGTCTGTATCTTTCCGCACTGAGCACCCTTCCTTCGCCCTCTCCGAAGGGCTGGGCCAGGAGCCTCAGAAGATCCACCGGGGCGAGAGGGCCGGAGGCTCAGCGGGCTCCTTCTGAGACCTGCGGCAGCCTCCGACTCCCCGGGCCGTGTCCTGGCCGGTTGCCCCAGAGCAGGGACTCAGGGCTTCTCAGCAAGTGGCGCCCACCGAGAACCCGGTGCGACATTAGAGCAGAATAAAAATGAAAACGCCCAGAGGCACACAGACCCCCACTCCCAGACCCCCCTTCTTCGGCGGGTCTGGGAGGGCCCCACACACTCGAGCTTTTGTGCAAGTTCACGGTCTTTGCAGCTCGCCCCTGTCAGTGTCGAGGGAGACCCCGCAGACCAGATCACGGTCCCACGGGGCTGCTTCCAGAGGACGGGCAGGTCGGGGGCTTTCGGGTACCTCCGAGGTTCGGAAGAACAGCACCGGAGGGGCTGGCTCAGTGCTGGGGTCCCGCTGGATTCCCCCAAGCCCGGCCCAGCCGCACCGGAGCCGCGGTGCTCCGCCCACCTACGGAGTGTTCCTGGACGCAGCCGCCCTGCCCCCGGGAAGGAATGTGTTTGCTCATTGCTGGCCCCCGCCCGGCCTTTGGAAGGGTCATTTGAACCTGAGTGGCAGTGAAGGAAAAACAGCTGGTGGGATGACAAATGGGTTTGATTTCAAAGAGGTCTGTTTCCTCGCTGGGGCGGGGCTGGCTCGGCCTCTGGAGCTGAGTCAGGATGGCCCGGCCCCAGCGCTCGCCAGCAGCCCCTGGGTTTCCTTGAATCACGCCCTTTCCAAGAAAGAGCCTCCGCTGGACCTGGCTGGCTCTCTGTTTGTCAAACACAGAATGGATGCTGTTCAGAACAGGGGACTGGACGGCTTGGGAGGTCGCAGGCTGGTTTTCCTGAGAATTCCTTGGATTTTGGATCTCGTTTCTTCAGATTTAGTCACTGTGAAATTCTGTAGTGCAGACAGTTCACTGCCTCAGCGCACACTCACTCAGCACCCACCTGTCCCCGGCCAGGCATCCGGAGCATTTTCCCCCGGGCCCTTCCCTGAGGAGCCCAGGTGAGGTCATTGACGGTCCACTGTGGGGACTTACCACTTGCCCAGGGTCCCGTGTCCTGACGCCCGCAAGGCCTGCTGGCCATTGCCAGCTCACACAGCCCCCGGAGGCACTGCCCCTGGTCTCCTGAATGACACCCCCATCCCAGGCCCATCTTTCCCCTCACTCGCCCTCTGAGACTCAGGCCCCCCGACAGGTGCCCCTGCAGCCCACGTTTACGGCCCCAAGGAGGGGACTGGTAGCTGGGGCCACCAGCGGGGGGACGCCTGGAGCCACCATGAGCTGGAGAGGCAGGAAGGGTGGTCCCCTAGATCCTTGCCCATGGCCCTTCGGGCTCCTAGATCTCGGGCTCCCGACCCCCAGACCTGTAACTGCTTCTGTTTGAGGCTGTCCGTTTGTGGTTCGGCAGTATGGCTGCCACAGGAAGTGAATACACACTCACAGGGAGACACACACACGCAGACACACACTCACAGGGCCCAGTGGGCGCTGCGGGCATGAGGCGGGACTCCTGACGTGGGGAGGGGGTGCAGCTGGGGGGCAGCGAACAGTCAGCCCCACTAGGATCCACCTCCCTTCGGTCCTGAACCTCACTTGCACCCAGGCCCCGAGTCTGCCCCGCAGACGTGCCCCCCTCAGCCCCGGTCCCCAGGCCACTGTCCTGCCCTCGGCCCTGCGTGCCCACAGACCCTGTTCCTGCAGGGCTGTGCCTGCAGACCGTCCCCCTGACCACAGGCACGGGGCGCCGCCCTCCCATCGCTCCAGGGCACGTCCCCCTCTGGAAGCCGCTGGGCTGTCCGTCTGTCTGGCCCTCCATCTGTCTCTCCCCATTGTCACCCCCTCAACAGTCAGCCCAGTAGCTCCTCCTTGAAGTGCGTTCCGCGACCCCTCTCTTTGCCATTCCGATTTTAACGGTGATCTGAGCCAGTCTGGATTTTTATGAAGACAGTCTCCATGACTCTTTCTCTTCCTCCTTCCCAGAGTGTCAACGTTGAGATGTTGGTTATTTCACGGCGTGGGCTGGTGCCGCACGAAGGTATCCGGCACATGAATACAGCTGCCCCTACTAATAGGTTAGGAGCATTTTTCTGAGAGTAAAATGCTGAATTTACTCCGTGTACCCTCCACCGTGGCTACTGGCGTGATCTAGACCACAGACAGAGTGTCTGGAGGTGAACTGGCCCCACGGTCTGTCACTATTTTCCTCTTCACCGGGACAGCGTGACGCTCCCTGGGGGCAGGCGGCTTTACTCTGGCTGTCCCTAGGACAGACAGTCCTGTGTGAAACAAACACTTCTAAGGACATGCTAGTGTGCAGGTGAGTTGTGACCTCACCGACCCAGGAGATCCTTCCTTGTCTTCACCTTGACCCCTACCACGCCCACCAAGGGGAGGAGGGCCCTGGTGTTCCCACCCGAGGGCTCCGAGGAGACAGCTCGGGCGGTACACCTGTTGCGCGAACTTCTGTTGCCAGATGATAACCAGAAAGGAAGTGACGGGGAGAGACAGGCAGTGATTCCTTCCTCGTTACAGAGCAGGCCCGGCCGGGCATCCCGTGGACAGTGCGAGCTCAGTCTACTCAGAAACTAAGTGGAATTCAAACTAGGCTCATGTTTACGTGGTAGACCTAGTCCGTGTGTTCAGTGAGATTCAGCAGTGTCAGCTTTGAGGGGATGCTAGAAGAGACCAAAAATAATTTCACTTCGCATCTGGGTAGCTTCGCTCTCAAAATAAAATCTCCCCAGTGGTGATGTCATCTAATTACTAATTAAAGCGATTATGTTCCCCTCTTGTGAAGTGATGCCATCTCAGGCCTAAGAGCGGCTATACTTAGAACCCTAAGGCTGATGGGCCCCAGAGGACAGCTTGGGGCTCACCGCAGAGTCTTGAAATTGATGACCAAGGTCGCCCTGTGAGGACAGTGAACATCAGCCAACGGCAGAGGCCGGGTGGCTGTCGGGCAGACGGGGGGACACGGGCCTCCCCCACCCCCGCCCTGTTCTCTCACTCACGGCTGCCCATGGCCAGGGAATTTTGCTAATGTGGGCAGTTAGTGATTTGCTTCTTTGATTTTTCCCTCTAGCTTTTAGGAAACTCCCAGCTAGTTTTAGTAGTTATTTCACATCAACTTCCTTTGCTCCCGGAAGGTGGTCCCGCCTCTGCTCTGATCTTAGTTCTGTGTTTCATTCTGCAAGCGTGTGGGGATACCGGGGCACAGCGAGGACTTGACCTTCCCGCCCGGAAAGAAGAGGAGGAGCAGGGCAAGCTCGGGGGAAGCAGCACAAAGGGACAGGCTGGAGCTGGGAGGCAGCTCTGCAAGGGAGCCCGGCTGGCCAGTCCCCCCCCCCCGCCCCCCGTGCCTCCAGGTCTCCCCACGTGCCCTCCCCACCCCCACTCTCAGGGCTACACGTGGGCACAGCTATCATGCTCCCGGCGGGGGTGCGACTGACCTCACTCGTGAACCCTGGCTGGGCTGCCCTGGGCCTGAAAGCTAAAATAACGTGTGGTTTTATTACCAAATTCTTGAACAGTTTTATATGTATTTATAATGGGAGATAAGGTGAATACAGTAACCCCTCGCCCATAATTCTTCTGAAACATCTGTTTTCAAAATATTGTTTTACCCAGAGGATGCCACCTTCAAATACTTGAAGCAGCTTCTAAAAGGGCCGGGCTGTCAAACTTGACTTTAACTCATGAGTTACAGTTGAACCCTGCAAACAAGAGTCACTTGA
>CM052541.1:1918887-1952129 GCA_028533065.1 Trachops cirrhosus | reverse complement strand
CCCTGTGCGGCTGGGTGACTGTCACTCACACGCTGGTTCTCTGGAGTTCGGGCCCAGAGAGGCCTTTCTGCTCCGGGTCCGCTTCCCGCATTCAGTGGGGCCGAGCGTTTAACACAGAAACAGATGAACTCCCGGACCACGGGGCGTCCCGAGAAGCGGGGGGCGACGGAGCTGGCTCTCACCCAGTGCCGGCACCCAGACTCCTGGGGCTCTCACAGAGCAGCAGGCCCAGGTGCGGACGACTTGGGCCTGGAAACAGGCAGGAGCAGGTTTAAAAGTTCTCCTTTTAAGCCTCGCAGCCGATCTGACCCACACAGGAACAAATCGAGCTAAAGAGATGTCTCCGAGAAGCAGCGGCAGGCAAAGAGGGGGTTATGACCTTGGCTTTATACCCAGGGTCCTGGGCTCCGAGAAGCCCATTTCGTGGGGCGCTGGATGTGCAGGGCGTGGGTTTCCTCCTGTGTGTTTTTAGTAAAGTCCAAACCACAATCAGACGCCTTGAATCAGAGGTCAGGCTTCCCTCCCTCCTCAAACCCATCCGCAGCGCTGGCCGCAGTTGCAGCCAGCAGTGAGGCTTCTGCAGGCCGCTTCTCAGGTTCCCGAAAGTGACTTGTGTCAGCCAGCATTTACGTAAAGAAGTCGGGGCCCCGCTGTCCTCCTCCGCTTCCTTTCCACGTCGGCTCCTGGTTTGCTCCTCCTGCCCGCAGCGGAGACCACAGGCAGCCAGCCTCTGGGGGTGGAAGGAGCGTCTTGTGAGGCCCATTTGCCAAGGTCTGGGCTGTGGATGCTCTTGGCCGAGAAGGTTGGTCCTGAAGGTCCTGCTCCCGGGGGGACCTTCCCCTTCTCCCAGTTCGGCCACCGCTCCTGCTCCCTTTGTCTCCAGGGGGACCGGGCACCTTTGCAACTTCAGTTTCATCTTCACCGTCACCGTCCTTTCAGGACTGCGTCATCGCCGGGAACTTTCGAAACGCCAAGGTCTGCTGTTGATGTGGTTGAACGAGCATTCTGGGCCCTTAGTGGTTTCAGGATCTGAATGAGCAGACGACGTGGGAGAAGCTAGGAAGTTCATGGACTCGTCCAGGCTGGGGCCTGGAGGTCGGAGGAGCCCTAACCAACCAGCCTGGCCTCCAGAGTGGTTCTGGGGAACCACTTGCCCCCCAGGGGACACTAGCCGTGTCGGGAGACAGTTTTGTTTGTCGGTGCTGGGAGACAGTGGGCAGAGGCCGGGGGCTGCTGAACACCCTGCTCCCTGCAGCACGGCCCTGCGGAGAATTAACGGGCCCCCCACATTCACAGGGCCACGGCCGAGACAACTGGTCCACCCGGGGGCCAACTCCCTTCTGGGCTCAGACTGGGCAGCTCAAGAGACTCTTGACGGGAGACCCCCCCACTTGGAGCCCCCCTGCAGCACAGCGAGCAGGCGGCCAGCAGTCGGAGCAGGAAGGACCAGTGGACCTGAGAGAAATCATCTGGGGACAGGAAGGCCTCGGGGGCCTGGTGGCTGTCTCCTGGGCTTCGGAGAGCATCTCCAGATTCAGTGAGAGAGACTGGGATGGTCGTTGTGAGCCCGGAGGGCAGCAGGCCTAGAAACATTAGGCAGAGGCTCTGCTGACGTCAGACTTGGCTCGGGGAGGGTCTCACTAACTAAGGAAGCTTCTGGAACCCCTGCGTCACACTTAAGATGACCCCGAGGTTTCCCTTGTGCACTGTCTCCCGCAGCCCCCCGCCTCCCACCCCGTGCTCTCCTGAAGTTGGATTTTTGGCCCTGCATGCACCATTGTTCACGCTGGGCTGGGGGAGAGGTGTGTCAGGGAGGGAGGGAGTCCTGGGAGCAGGCCCTCAAGGCGCTTCAAGTCCCGGAGCACAGAGAGCGTCCTGGCTCCCTCCTGCTGGAAGGGCCTCCGGGTCCTGTCGGGGGGCGGCGATCCCCACCAGACCCGCGCACCCCTGCATCAGAAACAGAACAGGCCGACCACTGATTCAAGGTTCAGGGCGCACGTGGGGAAATGCGTGCGTGGATGGCCGATAGGACCTCCCCGGCTCTCCCAGGAACTCGGCGATGACAGCAGAGCATCCCGGCTGGGGGGAGGGGCTGATGCGTCTCCTGGGGCGTCGTGGACAGGCTGCCCGAACCACAGCCCTGATCACCAAGGCACATGGCAGAGGGTCCGCAGCCTCCTCCCACCGCGGGCTCCCAGGGGGTGGGAGCTCAGCTGGGGAACGGTGTCCCCGCCTGCCACAGGACCAGCCCTGCTTCCTCTGCCCCTCCCGCCACGCCCTGCTTGGGTCTCTGTGGCATCATCCAGGGGTGTCTGCCCCGCGGCCTCCGGGGCTGCGCACCAGGCAGAGCTCGCCAGGCCTCCTGAGGGGCGGGACGCGGGAATTTGGCACAACGGTGGATGTTGATACAGCCACGATGTTTTACATTAATGCCGCTGCTTTCATCAGAGCGATTCTCAAGCACTCTACAAGCTTTGTTAAGTAATTAGGACAAGTTACAATGATTTAATTGGTCTATCAGTGAGCGTAGTTTCTGGGTGATTCATGGGGGTTTTGGACCACACGCAGTGGCGGGGCATTGATCACGGACGATGGAGAACTGGGGGCTCAGCGGAGCTTTCGGGAAGCAGGTCTTTGGTCTGCGCTGGGGAGACACGAAGACCGGCTGCCTCTGGTTGGACCTGCGGGGGGTGGGGGAGCGGGTGACAACCACGAGGAAGCGGTGACGGAGGGGAGGCTGCTGAAGCATGTTGCACGGACCTGGGATATGTGTTTTTTAAACTGTCTACAAAACCACGTGGAACCCTAACTTAAAGGAAAACCCCCAACAGGACAGGAGATGAGTCTCGAGAGCAGAGACTCACTCCAGGGCGGGGGCCTTTGGGCCTCTGTTTCCCTCTGAGGGGATTTGCTGAGGGAGCTGAAGGGTCCCCAGGAGCCTGTGCCCCCGGCCCCGGCCACCTGCTCTGACCGGTCCCACACTTCGCACTCCGGTACTACAGGGTCTCAGCCGGAGGAAAGGGTCCAGGGCCCAGGAAAAGAAAAAGCAGGGTGGACACCGGACCGGGCCGGTGTCTGATGTCACAGGTGATGACTAGAGAGGGTGTGTGAGCAGCTTGGGGTGACACAGCTAAGCCTGACCGAGCTCTCTCTGCAGTCCGCCCAAGGGGTCACCAGTGACAGTCCTGACCTCAGAAGGAAGGACAACTCCTCCAGGGGCCAGAGGCCTGTCCCCGGATGGCTTCCTAAGGAAGAGCCCCTTGTCCCTTCCTGTGAGTGGGAGGACGGGTCCCGAGCAACGGTGCAGCGGTGGGGGTGCCTCCGCAGGATCCAAGGAGGGAAAGTCTGGGGCAGAGACGACAGCTGTCCTGGTGTGGCCTCTGTGGAGGCCCACCGCCACCCGGTGCCTGCGTGGGCACCGTCCACTCGGCACGGCTGGCCCAGGCCCCCACCAGGCACACACATGCCCATCTCCGATGTGCGGCGGAGTGGCAGGAGCTGTGACCAGTGGGATAACTTGCCCGCAGATGCACAGCTTTGCAAGCTCTGCGCGCCCCTCTCGCCCACCCGTGCCCTGCCAGGGAAGCGCCTGGGACTGTGGCCACGCCCCAGCCGCCGAAGACTTCTCTACCAGCTGGGCGCTCCTTCGGGCAGGCGGTGACCCACCTATCCTGTCATTCCGAGGGCCTGTCACAGTGCCCAGCATGCAGTGAGCGCTCCATGAAGGGCCTTGGATTTGATCGACCACATCCTGTTTAGCCTCAGAGACTGACCTCGGCCGGTGGGGGTCACAGAGGCGCTGGTACAGTGTCACCTGTGCCCGCCTTTGCTGGGGTGCGGTCTTCATTAGAATGAAGACTCCTGTGGGCAGCACACCTGTGTCATCTCACCTGTCCCTGGGAATATGCCTGTGGGGGTGCAATGATGCCCCCCCCCGCCACGGGCATCCCTGTCCTCACCCCGGCACTGGAGGATATGGTAGGTTACATGGAATTAAGGTTGCTCCTTAGTTGGCCTCAAACGAGGGCGATTATCCTCGATCACCCACAATGGGGTCCCGTGGGTCTTTAAAGGGGAGGGGACACAGGGCAGTCCCTAGAGTCAGGAGAGGCGACGTGAGGACGGAAGCCGAGGCCAGTGTGGGGCGGCTGCCGGGTCTGGAGACAGAAGAGGCCCCGGCACAGGGACCTGGGTGCTTCCGGATTCGAGGAAAGGCCAGGACTGCGCTGTGCTCAGAGCCCGGGAAGGAAGGCCGCCCTGCCTGCCGGGTGTCCGGGCTCCAGGGCTGTCACACAAGAAGTCCGTGTGGCTGTAGGCCTTCTGAGGTCATTGCCATGGCAGGGACAGGCCGCTAGTACAGTGCCCCTCGACATCGAGGTGGTTAGGCTGCAGATGGTCCCCCAGGCTTTCGGAGGGAGTTGGGGCAAGAGGGGCTGCTACTGTCTTTGATGAGGTGAGTTTGCCGTGGTGTCACCCTGCACACAGGTGTCACCTACCCACAGGTGTCTCCTGTACACAGGTGCTCTCTGCACATTCCTCAAAAGGCCCCAGCCATGGGGACCAGACCAGTTCTGCTTGTTGCCGCTGCTGACCCCGAGGACGAGCTGGGAGGGAGGGAGGGAGAGCCACAGCCACACCACGGGAAGGTCCCCAGCAGTTTGCCAAGATGGGCGTGGCCACCTGTGTGTTTCAGCGAACTTCTCACCAGAGGGATGGGCGTTATTCCTCTGGTTTTAGTTTGAGAAAGTGTTACTGAAGAGGGTCAGGGTCCCAGGCCGGCCTGGCCCGGGGGTGCCCTGGGGCATGTGAACCGTTCGCTCCTCCGCGTCCTTGGTGAGGGAGGGTAAACCTTGGGACTCGCTAGCTGCCGCAAACTACGCACAAGGTTTGCCCTTGTTTAACTATTTCATCTCGGTTTCCCTTATTCCCCTGGTCAGGGAACATCGTGGCTTCTCACTATCCTGCCACATAACGACAAGCCGAGGAGGGGGGTGGGCCAGGAGCTCCCGGTGACAGACTGGTCTGCGTGCTGAGGAGCAGGCAGCTCCCGGTCGCCCTGCAACCGCAGCCCGGGGCTGCCCGGAAGCCCCTGTGTGCAACGCCGGGACCACGGGGGTGGGCGGGCACGTGCACCTGGAGTAGGAGCCGCAGCCAAATTGATCGCGGCCCGCCGGGGCCGGTGCGGAGCGCTGGAGGCCACGATCGAGGCCGGCCCCCACGATGCCCTCTGTTTCCTGAGCCGATTGCACAGGCTTTGGGACGGCTGCCTCGGGGGTCGGGGAGCGGGGTGCTGCTCCCCACTGCGCAGGCCCCTGGCAGGTCCCGTGCATTCGGAGGGCCCTCCCCCTCATCGTGACCCTGGGTGGCACTGGGTCCCCGGTCGTCACCCCTCCAGCCGGAGAGTGATGTCTGCTCACATCCAATCCGGCGGCTGAAGTGCACGGCCAGGTGGGCCAGTCGCGTCCTGAATAGTGAAGCATCCGAAGTTTGTCGGACGGTTGGAGGATGCTGGCTTCAGAGAGCAGACTGTCCCCCGTCCCCGAGCCTGGCAGTGTGACCCACACTCGGACTTGCACCCTGGCCGCCCCCTGTGCTGGGGCCGAGAGCTGGGAGCAAGGTGAGCCCGTGAAAGCCTGGGTGGGTGCCCCACGGGTGTGAGGGCGTGCCAGGCTCCGAGCCCGCATTTTCCTCTCCGCGTGTTGGCGGCCGTCTCGCTCCCCATCTTGGACCAGCCAGCACTCACATGGTTTTCTCATTTGCCGAAAGCCCGTGCTCAGGCGAGACGGAGTGTGTGCTCTGTTGAAATCCCCCTTGGGCCTTCTATCCTCCCCGCCCCCCGGCTACCCACCCAGAAAACACGTGAGTCCTATTTTCACAGCCATCCGTTATGGGGGATTTAATCTCCCGGTAAGCATAGCTGGAAACGTAGCTCCAGCTATTTATTCGGACTAAAGAATTAAAATACACGCTGAGTTTAAACACAGGGGTGAGGTTTGCTGCTGGAAATAGCCAGCAGCATTTTGGGAACATAAAGTCATTTTCTTTTTCCTGTACGCAGGTGACAGGGAAAAGACTTGGACACCAGGCCTGATTAAAGCACAGTGTTCCAAAACACTTATTCTTGGGGATGAGTGAGGCTCGAGCCTCAATTTGGGGCTGTTTCCTTCCAGGAATGTTCTCTCTGGGCCGCATTCTCACTTGACATGCTTCTGAGAAAAGTGGCGATTTGAGGGTGTGGGTTTGCTGAGTCCTTATAGATAAGGACCCTGAGCTGCAGGCAGGGGTGGGGGGACGGTCCCACACAGTTAGTTCAGAGCAGAAGGGAGACCAGGCTCCAGAGTCCCCGCTACAGGGCTGGCTGGGGTTTTCTCTGCACCCACGACCTCCCCCCGATTAATGTCCTGATACAGATCAAACACCGGCTTCTGAGGAATGAATGCCCCCTTGTCGTGTCTTTAGAAAACCTCCGAACCGTAATGCATGCTGCGGGCTATGTGGAAGTTCTGAATTTGCATTGCCAGCCCAAGGAAAATCACGATCTCTTTTTAAGAAGGCAGATATTGAAACAGTTCTAATTTGACTGCTGGGGTAGCTGTCACCAAGCAGCACAGAGGAAGGAGCTGTGGCCACGCAGAAGCAGCTCGTGGGCTGTGAGGACTCAGAGAAGGGGTCTCCGCTGCTGTCCCTCTTGGTCGCCCGACGTGGGGGTTACCGCGTGGTCTTTAAACCAGCTTACACTCCGTCACGGGAGCTGGAGGAAGACGCAGACGGGCTACTGGCCCTTTGCTGTACTTGTGTTTTTGCTTTCCTGTGTAGGGCAACAATGTAAAGAACAGAACGCTAACTGGGAGATGTGGAAACTTAGCTAAGCAGTTGGCTCGAATAAGAGAACCCTTTCATGTTCTCTGCAGCATTCTCTATTCATGTATCGAGATGCCAAGTTTGGGTTAAGTTCCAGCCAAGTATGTTGTCTTTGCCCATTCAATTTATTCTTGGCAAACTTCAGAGAGTATTTATAATAAAGTCCCGCTTCGAACATTCTAATGCCCCAGTGGAGTTCTAATAACTCCGGGTATTTACTTAACGTCTCACTCTAGCAGTTCAAAGCACGTTACAGACATTCCTTGACTGATCTTAATATCCCTGCAAGATTTGCAGATTGTAAAAGTCAACCGAGGCACGGAGGCTTGCTTGAGATCGCCCAGGACGACCGCGGACGCTCCCGGTTAACCGCCCATCTCCGACGCTGGCGGTGCCCGCACCTCGGATGGCCACGCAGCCCCGGCCGCCCGCCCCCGCGCTGCAGACCGGAGGTCCTTCGCCTCGTCCTCCACGGAGGGCTTTGTTCAGGGAGGTGGAAGCCCCACCAGCCCTCGTGTCTGAGTGTGACAGCACTAATTGGGTGGAGAATCTCGTACTCCCTTCTGTTCTCCGGCGGCGAGGAACTTAGCATTTTGGTAGCTGAGGGAGGCATCCCGCTCACATTGCAGCAACGGAGCGCTTTTCCACGGCCCCACCCACACGGCGCCCGCCTTCGGGGGGTGTGGGGGCGTTGCAGGGCTGTGGGGCGGATGGCGGAAAAGGGAGCCACGAAGGGAGGTGCCCGGGCATCCCTGCGGCGTCTTCCACCTGAACAGGATCGCCATCCAGCCAGCCGCCCGGCCCCGGGACCGGCGAGGAAGGGGCCGTGGGACATTTCCTTGGCATCTGCACGTTCGCCAAGTCGGCGCTCCCTTACGCTTTGCATTGGCTCCGAGGTGCGGAGCGCGCCGCCCCGGGCGTGTGGGAGATGACTACACGAAGGAGGCAAAGTCTGAAGTTCACGCGTGGGCTTGAGGCTGCCACGCGGAGGGGATGTCGGCTCCCACGGCCTGAGACACGCAGTGGGATGGGCGGTCTCTCCCAGAAACGGCTCCTGGCCCTGCAGCCTGTCTGTCTCTGGAGGGCACGGGGTCCCAGGGTCCTCTCGGTGCCTGTTTGTGGGGACGAGGGCTGAAGCCTTCACGGCCGTTTCCCACGCTCCTCCTTGCCCATGCCCGGGGCACCCAGTGCTGGAGTGCCGGACCCCACAGCTGGGCAGCCACCTGCACCGGGTTGAAAGGCTCCAGGGTGTGTCGAGAGGCCAGCTCTGGGGCTGGGCTGACCTTGATGTTGGCACCACTCAGCAGTTGTCTGAGCTGGGACAATGCGCTTAGCTTCTGTGGCCTCAGTTTCATCACCTGTAAAGTGGGGGTGATAATGGCAGTGCCTGCCCGGCGAAGGTTAGATGGGTTGACGCATGTTCTGGGCGTGTGATTCACACCTCACTTTTGTCACTCCAGGGGACGTCACAGAGAGGATGAATCTCTCAGCCTCACTGTCTCCTTGAACCCGGTGGCAAAGACACCACTAAGGCAAGTGCAGGGCAGTGGGATCAGCCCTGAGGTTGAGGACAGGGCTCCATGCTCAAGGACTCTGAGGACTTTCTGCTGGGCGTGGCAAGGTGACAGATCGCAGATGGCAGAGTCCCCTCACCTTTCCCCAGACATCAGTGAGGGTCACGGTGTGGGGAGGACTCCCCGGCCACAGCAGGGCTTCTCTGCCTGGACCTCGGGCCAAACGTGGCGTCCGAGGAGCGCTCAGACTGGACGGTAGTGGGGAGGGACCTGCCAGACACGAAGGGCGGTGCGGGGTCATCCTTCGCTTTCCAAGAGATCACTTAAGAAAGAAATGAGAGTGAGGATTCAAATGTTGTAATTAATAACTTGAATCGAGAGCGGAGGGGCACCTGGTTTGCTCACCAAAGGGAGACCCCCCCCCGGACGGCTGCGTAAGTCGACTGTGCGGTGAACCACGTTTTAACAGCTCAATAAATAACAAAGAGCACAGACAGAGCTCTCCACATTCCTTCAGCACAACGCAGTAAAACTTGCGCAAATAAGGAAGATAATAAACAGGAAACTGTAGCCCCGGGAAAATGGAGCAGGCAAGACAAAACAACGCATTCCTACATAACTTTGGGGTCCGAGATGAAATCGATACCACGGCGGTGGACGACCGGCATAGACGACGCCGTGCGCGAGCCCGGCCTCGGCGAGGAGCCGCAGAACAACGCCGCCCGCGTGCCGGCCGCGAGAATCGGAGCATCCCGAACGGCCGCCATGAGAGGCCGGGGCAGCCCTCCCCGTGGGCCCCGGCCCCGGCCGAGGAAAAGCGCGAGGCCAGTAAAAGGTTTTTACTGACACAGGACGATGCCCATGGCGTGTTTGAAGTAAGGAGCTGGGTTTACAGAATGATCCCCCTTTTAAAGACTGGTTGCCTTGTCTCTGTGGGTGGTAGGGTGATAAACATTTTATTCCATCTTACGGCTGGTTCCCACTTTGTCTGGAGGGGAAGGTGGTCACGAGGTATCAGAGCAGAGAAACGGAGACGGGGAGGAGAGGGGCTGGGGGGGTGGTGGCAGCGTCACTAAGGGAAACCGTGGTGACTTCACCCCGGCTCGGGAGAGGGTGGAATTCAGGAACCACGGTCTTCAGAGGATTCACGCCCACCACACCCTCCTCCAGCTCCACGTTCTTTAGCAGGTTCTGAACTTCCTCTGAGCAGGCCCGCCCACGGCTCCCAGTGTTGTCATGACAACCGCACCCCAGGAACTATGGGCTGGTGGCGTCCGGATCCTGGAGCGAGCGGGGAGGGTTTCCCTTGAGTTCCAGAGGTGCAGCTGCAGGCGGGAGCAGGACGGACGCCTCTGAGCCACGTTCTGCGTGCTGGCTGCGGGGCACCCTCACCCACGACCTCCCAAGATACACCCGTGCCCAGGGTCTACTGCCACAGGCTCTGCACGTGAGGCGGGAGCTGTCCTCCACCCTCATCTCGGTCATCTCCGCCTCTCCCGAAATCGTATCCAGGGTGACGGCCTTTGGCCCGCCCACGAGTGCATCCGCTCTACAGCCTCCACCCCGCTCTGAGCCCGGTCCAGAGCCGTGAACGCAGCAGTGGCCGGGCCGGGACTGGCCCCCACTGGGCTGGGCCAGTGAGGAGAGGCTGTCCCCAGAATTTGGACCTTGGACCAAGGACTCTAATTAGTCTCTACTAGATTGGCGGGGTGTGGGGGGTGGTTATAGGGTGCCGGGGAGCCATGATCTCATTGAGACAGAGAATGGTGGGCTGTGGGGGAGATAGTTTTACAGGGATGTGGGGGGTCAGTGGTGAGAGGTAGTGAGGGGAAGGGGAGGGGGAGGGGGGAGAGAGAGAGAGAGAGAGGGAGAAGGGGGAAGGGAGCCGGGACCTTGCAGAGGCCCCTCTGCCCTGGCCTCAAGCCCCAGGAGGCGAGCCCGGGCTCTTCCCAGGAACCCCACTCAGGCAAGCGGGGGCCCCGTTACACCAATCCCAGCGCCAGCCCCACAGCTGGGATCTTTGCCGGACGTCACAGGTGATGACTGGGATGAGTGGGTCCAGGTTGCTGCTGCTGGTGACCGCATTTGCGTCCAGGTGCTCGGAGCTCCCCACGGAGTTTCTCACCATTGAGGTCCACGGGGCAGCGGGAGGGGGAGGCCCAGGGAGGGACAAGGCTGGGCGGAGGGCAGGCCTCCGGCCCGTTGGCTCCTGAAGCTCCGAGGCCCTGCTCCTTCGGGCCGCTTTCCTCTGTGGTTCG
Organism: Trachops cirrhosus; assembly: GCA_028533065.1. Taxonomy (NCBI): domain Eukaryota; kingdom Metazoa; phylum Chordata; class Mammalia; order Chiroptera; family Phyllostomidae; genus Trachops; species Trachops cirrhosus. The sequence goes on along the minus strand of CM052541.1, from coordinate 1,941,496 downwards.
GAGCTGCTGGAATGGACTCAGAACCAAGAGGGGCGGGTCTTTTTGGAAGGAGGTTGTATTCTCGTCTCCACGGGCTTGAGAAATAAAGGTGAAGACAGAGACACCTTGATGTGCCAGCGCCTGTAAATGAAGCTGGCCTCGCTCCAAGAAGAAAACAAAGCAACTTCATCGCTCCTGGAGTCGGGGCGGGGCTTGTCCTACTACGAGGCACTGCGCTGCTCCCGCGAGCCGCCGGCACGCCAGGACCCAGCTCGGTGCTGGTTCTGACTCGCACCCGCCCTGCCCGCCAGGCGGGGCGGGGCCCGCCAGCTGCCCTGCCTGGAGATGAGCACCCTCGGGCAGAGGGCCGGTGGGACCCGCCTAAGGAGGCCTGCTGTGAGTGGCGGTGCGGGGTGGGGTTCTCAAAGAGCCTGTCTCCGGACCAGCCTCTCCGTCTACAGTCAGCGGCCGAAGGGTAGACACTTGCCAGGCGGGCTCTGCCTCTGGTCCCCAGGTCCTGAATCCCTCCCTGGTTCTGACTCCTGTCCACGCGGAGCTCCCCACAGCTGAGCTAGTCTCCCATCTCCCCAGGAGAGCAGAGTGGGGATTATCCCCTGGCACTTCCTGTGCCGAGGACCCTGGTGTCCGAACTCTGAGCTCCTTCGTTGTCCTTCTCCTCCTCAAAGTACAGATCGGCGTGTCTGCCCCTGGGATTTCTGAGAGGACTGAAGGAGAAGCTCTGTGGACCCCTGGCACGGTGCTTAGGTCTTACTAGGGGCCAGTCACGGCGCTGCTGGACTAGCAACGGTCACGTGTTTCAGCTGCTATCCTGCGTTTTGAGCCTTTCTCCCCTGCTGGGATTAAGAGGCCTCCCAGATAGGACGCACAGGCGTGTGACGTGTGAACCAAGGGACCCCGGTGTCACTCCATGAAGAAGGCTGATCCCAAGGTGATATAGCCGAGTGGCCTCATGACCCAGCATGACCCCGAGCTCTGAGATGCTGAAGGACGGGGTTGTTCCAGGACATGCCATCCGGAGAAGCCTGGGACCAGCCCTCCTCCCTGTGCCTCGCATAAGACGGGGGTATCTGAAAGCCCTCCCCCGCTGGCTGCAGGAACCCTAGCTCCGCAGGCTTTGGGGGCCAGGAGAAGGCTGTGATTATGAGCCAGTTAGAATCCCCACCTGGAACGCTCAAAGCAGAAGCAGGTCCAGCCACTCTGCTGTCCCTTGGTCACCTGTCCCGGCCTGCCCGCCCTGCCCGCCCCAGCGCTGGCCTCCACCTGGGCTCCGCCCGACACGGTGCCGGAGGGGCCGGCCTGGAATTTGCCGAGTGCCCAGAGCAGCCGGAGCCCAGCAGGGCCAGACGGGGCCGGGCGAGGGCAGGTCCGTGCCACTGCGCCTGTCCCCTTTCCTCCCACAGCCACGGTTCTCGTGGCCCCTCCCCCAGCCCCAGCTTCCTCAGTCCCAGTTCCCCTTCCAGGGTCGTCTCTGAGGCTGCACTCGACGTGCTGGCCAGACACCGGCTGGAATGCACGGGGTCCTGCGGGAGGAGCACCGCCATCTTCACACCTCGTTTCTGTGTGTGTGCACACGTGTTTGTGCGTGTGCCCCGTGTGTCTGTGAGCGTGTGTGCACCGCTCTCAGTTGCTGGTCCGCCGTGGGGTTCCCCTGCACAAGCCATGTGTGGAGCCGGATGTCAGGGCGGAGGGCGGACAGAGCAGAGGCCGGGCAGGCCCCACGGGCTTGTTCATGGAGGAGGGGGGTGGGGAGCACAGGCTTCGGGGGTGGGGTGTCCGGCCTGAAGGCAGAGAGCACAGAGGACTCAGATGGAAGATTCTGAAACAGAGCGCACAGAGTCAGGGGTCTGGGAGTCCAGGGGTATTCCTTGGTGTGGGCAGCAGGCTCCTGTGGAGACTGCTCGGAGGCCCAGGCGGCGTCAGGGTTGCGCCTCCGAGAGGCCTGGAGAGCCGACACCTACCAGCAGGACGCCCCCCAGCTCCACCCCCCGCACACCTGGTGCGTTTGCGGAAAGAAAGCTCCGGGGGCGGCCCCGGAACACGACGGCCTCTCCTGGGGGCTCGTGCCGGCAGAGCGCTGGTCTGCATGTGGCTGTAGAAGTCACGTGCGAAGGGGTCTGTGGTTTTGTGTCTCTTTCTCATTGCCCGCCTGGTGGCACCGGGCCCATGGGGCCGTCTGGGACGTGGGGCCGCCTCTTCCCCTGGCTCCCGCACGCCGGCCTGCGTCAGACCCGCACACCTGCCCCTGACCGCTGGCTCCGGCCCCGCCCTATCTGGCCTGTTCCCCAGGACGTGCTGTCCGGGGCTGTGGGTGGCTCCCTGTCCTGGACGCTGAGCTTTGCCCTTCCGGGAGCTCCGGGAAAACCACCCGGTGAGAGAAAGCCACTGCGGGTGGACCCTTCTGCAAAGTGACCTGCAAGCCCCTTGGCTGTCTGTCCTGAGAATCGGGGGCTTGGTGTGGAGACTGTTTACTACAGAAAACTCGTCTACACTCTTCCTCCCTGCCAGCCCCCTCGTCTGTGACGACAGTCACCAGGTCCCCCATCCCCACGGAGAGCTCCTGAATGCTGTGGGAACAGGAGGATGTTTGGGGACTTACTCCCGTTTCCAGGGCAATGCCTGGGCTGGGAGGGGCCATGAAATGAAGCTGGGGGTGGGGTGTTGTGGGAAGGGCCTGGAGCCCTGAGCGGCCGGCAGAAGAAGGAGCTGCGCCTAAGAAAGGGGTCTATTGAGACTCCTGATGCCACACGGTGCATCCCTCTGGCCTGCGCGTCCCTGCATAGCATGTCCCACGTCCCCCCCATAGAAAGCCACCAGGCCTGGGGAGGGGCCCTGCCCTTCTCTGAGAACCACGGTGCTGAGGACGGCCTCTAGGGGGAGCTCCGGAGCGGGGGGTCCTCGGGGTCTGATCACGCTCCCAAGTGGAGAGGGCCCAGGAACGCTGATTGGGGGTCCAGCATTCTGAACCAATTTGCATCCAAATGAATGCGTTTCCAGAAATATGACAGGCATTCCTGTCTCAGAAACATGTGGGAAGGCCAAGTGCTCAGGGACCACCCGGTGGTGGGCAAGCCCAGCTGACAGCAGACACCCCACTCACCCCCAATTCCCTTCTCCGGTTCTGGGAACCGGGGCGTTGTTTAGAACCTTCCACTCACGCAGACATGTCCTCCACCAGCAGAGAACCAACGTGCCCACGCGGGGGCACCGGCCGGCCGTGTGCCCTCTGCAGACCCGGAGTGAGGCCCTCCTAGGCTGCCCTCACAGACCCCCGGCCACCCAGGGCCACCCTGAGGTGGGAATCTGAGATCCTGGTGGGGCAGCCTGTGATCTTGGCCAAAACTTCCGGGTTCGTATTTTTACCCCTGAACTGAGAATTCCTAGGAGTTAAGGGAAGATCAGGATGTTCGTGGAATCGGGGGTGGGAGGGCCACGGCCGAGTCCAGCACGGAAGAGCCGGGCCCTGCCCTTGTGTGGTCACCACGTGGGTCGGCCGTCGGGCTGGGGCCGATGGGCTCCTGGGCGGCTTGGAGCTGCACACGGATGTTAGCGCCTCTGACCTGCGTGCTGACCGGTGGGCCAGAGACCTGGCGTCAAATAAAGTGAGGAGGGGTCATAGGGCGGGCCTGCCAGGGGGCCTGCCTCCGTGACCAGTTTCTGGAGGCGGAGCGACTCTAATTCAGAAGGTGCTTCCGAAGGGGCCCATCTTGAGTCTTTCTTGTAAAGCGAATGTTTATCCGAGGCTCCTTCATGTGAAAAAATAGGCATGTACCTCAGGGCAATGAGACTCCGCGCAGGGACAAGTCCAAGGCCGCCGGGGCTGGGCTGGGCGTTGAGGTTGCTCGCGCCTTTGGTCAGTCTGAGCCCAAAGCCCTTGACCGCCCCGCAGGAAGGATTCCGTGGCTCCAGAAGGGGGGAGCTGGACCGACTCTGCCCCTGGCGGGCGTTCATGTGACGCAGGGACCGTCCCGTCCTCGGCTGGGCCGGGCTCCCCCATCACATCCTCACTTCCTCGGGCGGCGCTGTGTCTGGGCTCCCGTGGTCACCAGCCCATGGCAGCTGTGCCCTTTCTGTCCTCAGACGGGAGGACGGAGGGGGAGCCAGGCCTCTCTGAAGCCAGCTCTGCGTGAGGCCGATATTACAGTCTAACTCTTAGGGGACACTGTGCCCTCTTTTTTCATTCCAAGTTTTGGGGGGATGCTCTGCCTCTGTAGTTAGACATGTGGGTGGAAGGGATGTCCTTACACTTTTGGAATTCTGAATCCACTCATCTGAATCATCATAAAGTATGCCCCAGAGGATCTTGCCAGAGCTGCAGAATAAGGTAAATACTGCATTAAGATGTCAGGGATCCCCAGCGTTAGCTTCCCCAAGGTGAGCTCACAGGCCTGTTCGGCCGGCCAGGCTGCGCGCTGGCTCGTTGCATTCCTTGGCTAGCATCTCTCCGAGGAAAAGGGCCCCAGGCTGGAGCCTTGGCCGTTGGCCTCCATGAGCTGGGAAGGCTTGTCTGTGTGCAGGGGCCGTGCTTTGGAATGCCTGGTGCCTGCATCTCTGCATTCCACACGGGCGGAGGGAAGCCCGTCAGGAGGATAGTCACTGAAAAAGAAGAATGTTTTCTCTTATCTCGGATGTGAGCCAAGACGTGGCGGGAACCCAGCTGGGCCAGCTGCATTCACAGGCCGCCTTCATGGGACTGGCCCCTCCCCACGGGTCACGCCCCCCCCGTGACCATGTGCCCATCTGCGCGTTTACATCCTTGGCATCTTGGCAAGGAGAGGCCTCAGCCACCTCTAGTCAGACAGCCTCCGCTCCCGATGAGGGCAATGTGCCGGGCCCTGGCAGGGGGCGGCCCTCCTTGGTGACATCACCCTCATCCTCATAATCTGTGGAATTTGGAATTATTATTTGCACTTTACAGATAAACAAAAAAAGACATAGTTGTTGGAGTGACTTGCCCGAAGATGAAAGGTATTCTTGGCCTAGAAATCAAAGGCATTCCTTCAAATGCATCCATCCACCCACCCATCCACCCACTCATCCATCCATCCATCCATCCATCTACCTATCCATCCATCCATCCATCCATCATTCATCCACCCATCCATCCATCTACCTATCCATCCATTCGTCCATCATCCATCCATCCGTGTATCCATCATCCATCCATCCATCCACCCAACCACCCATCTACCCACCTACCCATCCATCCATCCATCCATCATCCATCCAACCATTCATCCATCATCCAGCCATCCATCTATCACCCATCCATGCACACATCCACCTAACACGTGTTTACTGAGGTCCTTCTCAGGGACAGGTGACAGACTACAAGGAAACCTGGCAGTCCTTCTCTGCAAGGACAGGCAGGTCTCCTCTGCACCCTCTCATTTTATTGAGGTTTCCCGGGGTCGGGATCACATCTGTTTTCTTCTTGATCTCCTTTGAGGAGGGTCATATTCTTTGATAAATCAGCTCCTGGCCCAGCACAGGATGAGTTTCAAATCCCAGCCTTCCTGGACATTGACCCGCTGTGGACAGAACCCCTGGGTATCCAGCGGGCAGCCCGCCCCCCAGCCTGTGGAAACTTCAGCGAGGGAACTTCACCTGTGATGAGCACCCAGCCCAGGGCCAGCATTCAGCAGGCCTCGCCCTTCCCCCCAGTGCTGCCCCGTGCTTACCAGGGCCAGTGACATCGCTACACACCTGCCTCCCTCAGCTGGGACCAGGATCTGCCCGCCATCTCCCTCCGTCTCTCCAGGTGACCCCACTGACTCTAGCTCAGAGATGTCCCCTGTCTCGGCCCATGGGTCTCATCCCAGGCCGCTGCAGCTTTCTGGCTGGGGTGGCCATCAGCCTGAACACCTGAGGGACGTCACCAGCCAGGTGAGGTTTTGTGGCCAAAAGGATCTTTCTCCCTTCTTTCATCCATTCTCCTTTGCTGGCTTTGCTCACAGAGAGGGGTCCAAGGACTTTGATTTGCCCTCCTGGGCCCATGGTGATGGTTGGGCCTTAAGTAGGTGGACAGTGAATGTAGCTTCTGAGATGCAGGCTCTCAGGGAGCCACGGACAGAGGTGACCCATCTGGCTGGCGACAGAAAGGCTTCACTGACAGGTGAGCGATGACCGTGGGGGCCTCAGGGGAGGTGCTGCCCGGCTGTCCGTGAGCCTTCCACTGGGCATGCCCCATGCCTGAGAGCTGCTGGAACCCTGCGGGCAGGGAGGGGACGCAGTCAGGGGACACTGGACGAAAGTCTCCCAAAGCCGTCAACTTGCCGGGCAGGAAGGAGGTCTGAGGAAGCCTGCTGGGCAGGGAGGCTGGGCCGTGGGAGAGGTGGCCGCCTGCGCCTCCCGTGGGCCAGGCCATCGCTTCGGGGATCAGCGGTGGCTCTGGGGAGGTCCTGGACACTCCGCATTCCTGTGATTCGGGGCAGCCAGGGACTCGGGGCCCCCAGGGCTCACCCCATTCCGACCCAGGTGTCAACCGCCTGGCCATAGGGCCACAGGCCAGGGCCCTCTGTTTAGGTGGAGGAAGGCAGCCGCCTTCAAAGCCCGCAGAGAAGAGGAGAGCGCAGCCCTTCCGACGGGAGATTCTCTATGGAGTCCCGGAGAGAGGACAGGGAAGTTCCTAAAGAGAGAAGTGTTTCTGGCAGAGTACTGCTTTGGGAGGCCCCTCAGGGGCCCAGTCCCGCTGCCCAGGAGCCCTGCAGGGCACGCACAGCCTGGGGGCTCAGAAGACGGAGCTGGGGAGGCTGTGGGAGGGCTGAGGAAGGAGGGTTTGCGGAGACAAGAGAAAGCTCACTTGCTCTGTCTGCTCCCACCCGCGGGATGTCCTCCCTCCTCCGGGCCGCGCAGCAGCGTGAGCCTCGCGCCCCTCCACCCTGACCTCTGTGCATCGTCGGCTGTCCCTGAGTCCGAGGTGAGGGCCACACTTGAACCTGGACCCTGCACACCGCTGCACGTGGCCCTTGGCCAGTGTGAGAAATGCAGGAGGCAAAATGCAAACGCACCTTGTAGCGCGCAGGCCCGGCGGGTGCTCAGCGGGCGGCGGTGCCCGCCCTTCCAGCCCTCTTCTCACTGCCTTCCCTGTGCCCCGTGGTCATCAGGTGACGAACGGGCCGTCCCCTCCCATGGCCGCTGCCAGCTCTCAGTGTGAGGACGGCTCTGGTGCAGACGTGACTCCTGGGGCCCCTCCTGTCAATCTCGGCGGGCCGGGTCCCGTTGGCTTGCGATCTGGACATGCCATGGGTGACGAGGCTGTCCGTTCTCTTTCTCAGAAGCTCCTGCAGGCACCGAGGCAGGAGGTCCTCTTTCTCGGGAGCCCCGGGAGTGATCCGAATTGTTCCGTGGTGTTTCTGTCAGGGTATCAGTCTTCGGAGGACGGAATATGGTTTGAGTTATGTTTTTCCTCCCACTCACTGGCTTTTTGGCTAATGTCAGACATGCGTTTAGCTTACTTGGACCTGAAAGGAGCAGGGCTCTAGCCGAACGTTTCAAACTGACGTCTCGCTGGACACCTTCAGGTGTCAAAGTGAAACAGAATTAACCTTTCTGCCCTGTTCACACGTTGTAATTGCTACCACATTCCAATATTTATGTACACTGCTGGTGACCGTCTCGACAAGGTCTTAATCGAATGGCTGGAAAAACACGCTCCGCCTGCGGCCTGTCAACCGCCGGCACTCCGCGATGACGCGCAGTAATGACACACCCCGCCATTAACGGGAAGCTGACCTTTCTCAAGGAAGGCCCCGTCAAATGTCACATCCAGTATTGCAAAGTGGCCTTGTGAAAACGCATTCTCGCAGTGACAGCAGCCTGGGGAGGAGCGTTTCCCGAGAAAAGCCGACGCGGGGCCCTGGGACACCTTGCCGGGCTTGCATTTCCTCGCTTGGGTTACGGGCCGGCTGCCGGGGGACAGCGGATGACGGACGGAAAGGAAGCCTTCTCCGGGTTGGAAGAAAAACAAACACAATGTGGAAGATGTTTATATTTCCAACGGCTCAAGTATGTACACACACGCGCGCGCACACACACACACGCGCACACACACACACACGATCGAGGCTGTGGACGGCTTCAGGAGGACCTGCCGCCCGTGAGTTCTCCGAGCACGCGTCTTCGGGGTAAAGTCACATCGCATCGGGAGCTGTTCAGCAGGAGAGAGGAGGGAAAGCCGGGTCCCAGCTCCTTGGAGAGAACGTGGCACTCCCCCCACCACCACCCCCACCCCACCAAGGGGCCACCGGCAGCTCGCCCTCCCTTACCCGCCCCAGGAAGGCGCTTCCCACCTGCTGCTCACACGGCAGGAGTGTGGCTGTGCCTGCAGGAAAATGAGCGAGTAGACGCCTTCCGAGGGGCAACGTTGGGTGTCCTGAGAAGACGGGAGTCCCGGTGGACACGGGCACCCCACCTCCGGCTCTGCAGAGTGACCTCGGCCTTCCCCGGTCCCTGTTAGAGTCTCCGCTGCCATCGACGCCGACCGCGGTGGGCCGCTGAGCCGGCATCGAGGCAAATGTGTCCATCTGCAGACCCGGTGGGCGAGGTCCAGGGCCTGTGTGTTTCACAGAACCGTGGATCTCAGAGCTGCGACAACTGTCTCCCTCTGAAATTCCCGGCCGCTTGGCCCCGCTGCCCGCCCGTCTCCCAGGAAACGCTCTCCTTCCTCAGGGCCGGCCCTCCCTGCTGGCCCTGTGGTTCTGCGGGTGCCCTTGCTCACGTGACTCTATTTCCCCGTTCCCGGTTAGGACTGATCTCACGTGGACCAGGCCTGCAGGCCCCCCAGTTCCCCGATCCCACCCTGCCCGGCCTCCCCCTCCCGGCGGAATGCCCCACTCACCCCTGAGCTCTCTGCCTGGAGTTGCAAGGATGCACTTTCACATGGCGGACCCCACCCTCTCTGGACAGCGAGAACACACGGCCGCATTAGACCCCTTTGACGTGGGCTGTGAGCGCTGCCAGGGCGCCCGTGTTGTCAGTGTGCCACGTCCCGCCCAGCTCGCGTCCCACCCAGCTCGCGTCCCGCCCAGCGCGCAGTGACGACGTCCACTGGCCCTTTGTTTGCTGGACGAACGGAGGGCTGGTGGCCCACGGGTGAAATCGCAGACCCTGTTCCCAGTGCTCGGACGTGAGCGGCCGTTGCTGTTCATCCGTTGGGGCTGCAGAGGCCGTGCACCGCACAGGTCCCCAGTGACAACACACTGTTCCTACCTTGTTTTACGGCAACCTCTCTTCTTGAATGCAGTTTTATTTATGTAAATGAGATCCTCACCTAGGTAATGCTTAATCTTTTTTGGTTGTTATTGTCTGATATTAAAACATAAGCATTTCCTGGTCTTAAAGATGCTCCATACACGACTCAAAGGCTGGGTAACACAGCTGTGGCTCTCTGGCCGTGACCGACTTACCTGCCCCCTAATTCTGGACACAGAGTCCGTCCGTCACAAGTACTGACCTGGTGGGCATTTGGAATGCAGTTTATATCACGTCTCCTGACACGTTCCCTGAAAAGCATTTCTTTAAACCCTCAGCCGAGGACGTTTTTTCCTTGCTTCTTGAGAGAGATCACCCGAGAGAGAGTTTAGAACGAGGGGAGGGCAGGAGTGGGGGAGGGAGGCACTGCCGTGAGGGAGAACATCGGTCAGTTGCCTCTCACACGCACCCTGATGGGGACCGAACCCGAAACCCAGTTGTTTGCCCGACCAGAAGCCGAACCCTCGACGTTTTGGTTCACAGGACGACAGCCAGTCCACCGATCCACGCCGGCCAGGGCCCGAAAAGCATCTAAATGCCATGTGATGCTGCCAATAAGGAGGGAGAAGTAGGGTGTTTCCACTTTTTCCAGAGCAAACACTTGTTCGCAGGTTGGCCTTTGTCGTCTGAGAGCGTCTGTGACTCTGGCTCTTCGGTGCCCACACGGCCGGGCGCACCGACGTCCCACGTCGGGGCAGCAGCGTCCTGCCAGCGACGACCGTGGCCAGGCTGGAGGCTGACGCCCCAGCCCCGCGGCCGCCCTGGGGGGTGATGGTGGCTATCGCTTTGCGGACGAACAGGAGGTCGCAGACGCTCAGTAATGCGCCCCGAGTCTCGGAGCTGGGGAGCGGAAGGTAAACTTGGAAACAGCTGCTCGCACACTTCCTAGGGGAAAAATCAGAGGAAAAGAAAACGAAGCCTTGATCCAGTCGCTTGTGGGTTGGGGGCACCGGGAAGGAGAAGATAAGGGTGGGTTCGTCCTTCTATCTACGAGGCTTGGTGAGACCGCGGGCACAGGCCCCTCCTGGCTTTACGCATCCTCTCGCCGCACCGCGGACACTCACTCGGCTGCGAATTTGACGGACAGCCACCCATCGGGCCTCCAGCAGGGGCCAGGCGGGGACCGGAGGGAGCAGAGCAGGCTGCCCCTGGTGGTGGCGCGTGGAGAGGCAGACCCTGAGTCGTCTCGCACGTGCACACACGCACACACATGTGCTCTTACACTCACTCTCCTTGCTGCATCGTCTGGGTCAGTGTGGTAGGTAGTTTTGTGCGTCCAGTTGACCGAGCCACAGGCTGCGCGGACATTTTGTTGAACATCACGCGGGTGTGTTTGGAGCGTGTTTCGGGGTGAGGCTAACGTTGGACTCGGAGACTGAACGAAACAGGTGGCCCTCTGCAGCGTGGGTGGGCCGCGGCCAGTCAGGGGAGGGCCCTGACCGCACAGGACAGCTGAGTCAGACGCCCCGGCCTGCCGGCCTGGAGGGCGAACAGCAGTCCCTGATGGACGTCCACTGTGCCCCGAGGCGTCAGCTCCCCGGGGTCTCCGGCTGCTGGCGTGGACGGGAACTAGCCCCTTGACCAGCCCGGGCCTCCAGCTCGCCAACTGCCGCCTGGGACTTCTCGGCTTCTGTGACCACGTGCGCCAAGTCCCGATAACGAACCTCTTCGTGCATGAATGTGTGCACACCTCCATGTGCATGCACGTGTGTAAGTGTGTGTGCCTCCGTGTGCATGCACGTGTGTAGTGTGTGTGCACCTGTGTGCATTTCTGCCTCTCTGGGGAATCCTAACAGGGGTCTCCTTCCATTCCCACCTTTCGAAGCTTACTCTCCGCCTTATTATTTCCTCAGGGTTCTCCTTGAGACAGACTTACTTTGTGGTATGTTATGCTGAGAGGGGAACTTAGCATCTCTGCCTGACACTGCGAAGCCCCGCCGCCAGAAGCCAAAGCCGAAGAATGCTCCCCCCCACCCCCGCCGTGGGGTCGGCCTGGGCTCAGCCTGGGAGGCCCGCCCTCCTTCTCAGCCAAACAGGGCGGTAGGCAAGTGGGGGCTAGGGACGGACTGGCCCCCAAGAGCGATGGGAGGGTAATGATGCTCTCGCCGTGTGACTGACGATTCGGTGCCCCAGGCATGTCCTACACGTGTGGAGGTGGGCTAGGCTCCCTGTCCCATGAGCTGACCCAGAGTCTCCACCCCCTCGGGGACGGAGGTCAGGAGAAGATGTGGCAGTTCAAAAACTTTCTTTTCATAAAATCACCAGGGAGTTGGTTAGAGTCCCACCCACCCAGAGGCTCTGACTGGGGAGGGGTCGGGGCTGCCCGGGGCCCGTGGGTGGAGGCTGCGGCCTGGGAAGCACAGCGGAGGGTCTGACCCGTGGTGGGCCCGGGTCCAGCCCAGTCCTGGATGGAGGGCCTCCCCCGAACACCAGCAAATAGCTTCAAGCCCACCTGGGACACGTCCTGGCCGCGTCCTTCCGGGCGTGGTTTGGAAAAGGAATCTACACACTCAACGTGCACACAATTCCACCCGCTTAGAAGAGGGATTTTGGTTTGAGGCGCTTTACTGCCGAATTCCTGGAACGAGAAGTTGCCATCTGACGTGTGGGATATGCCATAAATTCAGGCAGTGAGAGCGAGCTCGGCAGTTCCCCGCTCGCCGGGGTCAGCGGAGGTCCATCTCACCCCTGAAACGGGCTCGGCAGCGGCCCCGAGAAGCTGCGTCCGTGCCCGAGTTCCGGGACCGTGCGCATTGCCTTGCAGAGTGGGAAACAGTGTGATTAAGTCGGGGAGCTTGAGAGGAGGCCCTTGCCTTAGGAGACCCTTATGGGCCCTCAGTGCGACGACGCGCTGTGACAGAGTGATGCAAAGGGACCTCACGGCACGGGAGAGGCTGTGAACGTCGTCACGTGGCGGACAACACCTGGGGCCACTGGACGCTGGGAGAGGCAGGAGGGCTCTCCCCCACACCCCGCCCCCCGAGGGAGCCTGGCCCCCCGGCCTCCAGGACGGTGAGGGGATAAGCTTTTGTTGTTCTGAGCCGTCCGATCTGGGTAATTTATTGCATCCGCCTCCGAAAGCGAGAACTCAACCCAGAGCAGCGCCCAGGAACGCGAGGCAGGGGCTGCAGACTGGACTCTCTGTGAACCAGGAGAAACTCTGGTTTCCCCCAGGAGGGCCAGACCGAAGGACCGGGCTGCTCGTGGAGCACACACTCACACGTGCACACGCAGCAGACACCACACGCTCTCACACTCACAGGCACTCACACACACTGCACACACATGCACATACACTATCACACATGCACACCTGTGCACACACACTCCTCGTGCACACACACTGCACACGCCCTGTGTACACCCCCCCTCGCACGCACACCCCGCTTTGCTGCAGAGATGTGGCTGTCGCCTCCTCTCTCCTGGGCGGGTCTGGCTGAGCCGGTGACCCTGCCCTGCGCATTCTTCACGGCCCGCCAGCCGCGGACCGCTCCCCTCCGATCCGGACCACGCACAGACCCGTGGGCACCGTCTTGCCCGACGCCGAGAGGCACATTTGGGGCCAGGGCTGGGCGCAGCGGCGCATCGGGAAGGGCCCAGAGCAGGGCCTCCCAACAGAAACACAGCCTGAACCTCTCCCAGAACTCGAACTTTCGACATATCATATTTAAAGTTGTGAGGGTGAAATGAACTCTAATAATATAATTTATTTGACTTGGTACATCCAAACTATTCTCATTTCCACATGTGCTCTATATAACACTGACCACTGGAATATTTTATGTTCTTTTCTCTTGAATTGTGTCTTTGAAGTTCGGAGTGTGTCACACACATCTAGGGCATCTCGGTTTGCACTGTGGTCATGCAAGCGCTCAGCCAGTGTGTGCCCAGCAGACAGGGCCAGGTGGGGGCTCAGGCCGCCACGGACGAGGTGGTGCAAGGGGTCACCCTCACCCCCTTCTGTCCCCCAGCTCCGACATCCGATCCGTGTGGTCCCTGGCAGGGGTCCCTGGCAGGGGCCCCCACAGAAGCTGGCTGTGTGCGTGCTGTGTGCGGCTGCAGCCTGGGGCTGGGGCCATCTGGGGAGCAGCGCAGACACAGAAGCAAACATGATGGCCGAGGCCCAGAGATCGGAAAGTCCTTCAGCCGGGTGCGCGTGCATTCCTGGGGCGGCCGCGAGATTCCATCGGGGTTGAGGCTCTTGGCTCTCAGGTCATGAAATCTTCTAGAACAGAATTCCCTCAAGAGGCATTGGTCTGTAAGAGTGCTGGCTATCTCAGATCCGACGAGGCTTTAGAGAGAGGAAGGGAGGAGAGACTGGCTTACCGCAGTTTGAATGCAGAGTTAATTGCTCTTTAGAAAGCTGTGCTCCGCCCGAGGGGGACCACACGGAGGAAGCGCAGGCACTGCCCTGGGTGGGAGCCGGGCCAACGGTGACAATGGCCGTCTGCTTTTCTGGGTTTGATGGACGTGGAGGGCAACCCGAGGCAGGGCCATTGTTCCCACTGACAGCTTAACAGCGGGAGGAAGACGCAGCTGCCCGGGCAGTGGGAAGCTGTGAACACTTAATCTGTCACAGAAGCTTCGAGGGAATCAGGCGCCAGACCAACCCTTAATTGTTGGTTCCTTCGCCATCTTGGGTTGTCTGCGCTCATTTGATGCCCGAGTGGCCCGCCCACTGGAGAGTGTGGAGCATCAGCCCCCCCAGACGTGGGAAATGTGATGGATAGTCACCTCTCCACCGCGCTTGTCTCATTTATTCAAATTAGCTGGTGCCCAGAGCCGCAAGGAAATGGATCTGGACTCAGACAAAGATGAATTGCACGAAAAATGGAAATTACAACCCAGAAAAGTAATATCATCAGGCTGCGGGGATTTGATTAGCTAATCATGGCAGTGATATTGAACCTCTGAGAACGTCGCTCTGATTGAATTTTCCCCTCGCTCCACGAGGACGTGTCGGGACGCGTGGCTGGTGACGCGGGACGGGGTAGCACGGCCTGTAATGAGCTGTTCTGTGCCTTCTTTCTGAGGTTTCTGTTTTGTTGCCCAAGTGTCATAGATCTCTCGCAGTTGACAACGCTTAATGTCGGAGTATGAGACCCATGTGGCAAGCCGCCACCCGAGACCCAGGTGGAGCACTGCTCAGGTCTCTCAGGGGTGGCTAACCGTGCCGTCCCAGGTGCGGGATGCTGGTGCTTTGGGGGTGTCGGCGGAGAGTGCGCAGCCTGGGGAGGGGGCGGCTGGGATGCTCTAATGACAGCTGCCACAGTGCAAGGACACTCCGGATGGCTGGTACTGGGCTTTCCCCCTTAGCCGTGTCTTCAGCACCTGGCTCAGGGCAACCGCCATGAGCTCTGTGTCATGCTCATCCCCTGAAACTGCAAGCTGATCCTGCTCCCCTCCCCGCATTGGCTCTGCCCGGACCCTAAGCCTGCGCTGGGCGGCTGGCTCGTCCTCCAGGGGCCTTTTCTGCCACCCACCTGCGGGTCCTCCTTACCTGGCAGCCTCCAGCATGAGGAGTATCTTTTGTTCTCTGCCCAGGGCTTCGTGGGGGCAGATGCTGCCAGAAGCCCCTTCGTCAACACAGGACTGGGGGAGTTAGAGCTTTGGAGGTGCCAGGGGACGAAGCCTTCCCCTGATTCCCTGGAGGGACAATTCTACACTCTCCTCGGAGGGTCCCGGGCAGGACCCAGACACAGGTTCCCTTTCTGAGTGGGTGTCTTAGGGACGTAGCCTTCTGTTATCCTTCCGTTTCTCAAACTCTCCCTGGCCCTTCCTTCCAGTTCCCTCCCGATAACCCAGCTCTCACCTTTTTTGGGGGGTTGCATGCCCTTGGCGCGACCTGGGACTTAGACGAGACCCACCCTAAGGACATGCAAATCCGCCATAGCTCACAAGTCCTGCCCGCTGATGCCCGGTTCTGGGCGGAGCGTCCTGTATGCATTAGCGTCTTTAATTCTCACCCGTGTGTTAGGTGGTGGGCACCGTTTTCATGCCCATTTCATAGGTGAGGATTCTGAATCACAAAGGGGGGTAAGAACACGGCCGCTCAGCTGGGCCAGGCGCAAACCGGGATTTTGATTCTAACAGTCAGGACTTGGTCCCGCTGCACGAAATAGGGCCTCCACAAACAACTTCTTAAAAACAACTGCCTTTGCCTTGTGCTCCTTGAACCCAGCGGTGTGGAACGCTGAAACGCGGGCCAGCCCCTGCTTGGAGGGGATGCAGGGGAGAGCAGGGGGGCCATGGTGGGTCTGAGTTAATAGGAAGGAAGGGCTGCCCACGCGTGCCCTTGGCGCTGTAATTTTGGGGGGTGATGGAAATGGATTGGAAGCCTGGGAGCCCAGTCCCCCGCGGGATGAGTGCATCCCCCCGCCCCCCGGCGGCATATCGAAGGCTCTCCAGCTTTCTCCAGCGCCATCGGGCCGAGCTGATAAAATCATCCATCACCGTGGGAGCCGCACTGGCTCTCTCACGAGGCAGTGCGACTGGGGGCTGTGGCTCACGCCGGCCCGACAAGCTTCAATGAAGGCTTCTAGAGCAGGTGCGGGCTTCCGTCACAAGGCGGGGTGTGACTTCTCTGTGTGTTTAACTCCTCCGTCCCCTGACACACAGATGGGGCTGAAGAAATTTTTAAAAAAGGAGACGTTCTGTGTCTGTTCTGGAAGTAGGAACCTGGAGGGTTTCTGCAGGTGTCAGGCCCTGCCATGTCCACAGCCTCACGAAGCTCGGCTCCCACCAGACCTCCCTGGGACCCCAGGCCCACTGAGGTCACATGAAAGCCTGTTTCTATTCGACGTTTTCAAAAATGTAGCCCGAGGACCGTCGCAGGATAACGGTCTGGTTGTAACTGAGGCTTCTCCAGGAGTTGTGCTTTGGATGCGGGCGTCTCAGATGGGGGTGGGGGGTGGGGGGTGGGGGGGAGGTGCACCGGGATCTGCGTTTTCCTTAAGCCGGGTCCCTCTGCGCGCACAGCGCCCCCTAGGGGGCGCGCTTGGCTTCACGGAGCCGCTTAGTGCTGGCGGTTTGCAGCTCGGGCCTGAGCGCACGTGTCCGCGGAGTGCAGACCTGCAGAGGCCTGCGCCCAGCAACCCGCGCCCGTGTCTGGTGCTTCTCAGCGGCCCTGCGGAGCGCGTGCACATCTCCCTGGGAGGTAAAGCGTTCGTGAAAAGGCCTCGGTGACTGGCGCTGACAAGCAGAAATGCACGCGTGTGCATGAGCACCCATGCGCGTCACCAGGCCCGGCTTGTGCCTCAGTTCCCAACAAACCTTCAAGTTGGGCTTCAAGTAGGAGGCGAATGTCTTAGTTAACCCAAAAGTGTCTTGTCAGTAGGCCAACGTCAGAGTCAAGGCCATCAGAGCCCCAACTTCTAGCCCATGAGGCAAACAGGGGCCACGAAAAGGAGACCTCGCTGGCTGGAGTCTGTGCCCAGACAGAGGTCAGACCTTCAGGTAGGGCAGCGGGCACATCAGGGTCAAGGTCACCTGTGCTAGCTGGACTCTTGGACTTGGAGAAAGAAAACCCACTTGAGCTGGCTGAACTGAAAAAGGTAAATTTATTATTAGGATACGTGATGCTTAAAATATTGAAACCCATGTATAAAGTACTGTATTTAAATACCAAACACAGAGGAATGTGTTCCAATGTATAAAATGTATACGCAAAGCATCTGTCTATGGACCTTGCATTTTCAAGCATAAATGATAAATCTTTATCGGTTAAGCCGTTCTGATGAGAAAAGTCTGGTGATTTTGGAGGGAAGTCTCTTTAATTTGGCTGCTTCTGCTTGGAGCTCACGTTTCAGTTCTGAGATGCACGCGTGTGTGCGCTGGGTGGGCGTGCGTGGAGAGTCTGACCCCCGCAGCCTGGCGGCAGCTCCGCGCAGCTCGGGATGATGGACGGCCGTGCCGCCGCCTCTCCCGGGGGGGCGTCTGCTGACAGCTGTGTAATTACTTTGATGTCATCTGACGCGGCAGCAGGTGAGACATTTAGGACATACCGAGCTGTCCACGCCCCACGGAGCACATCTGCTTAATGGCATAATTCAGATTAATCTCCGACGGTCCTGCTAGGGCTCGTGAAGCGTGCGGCGTGTCTGCCGACGTCCCGTCAGGGCTGCTGGCGCGGCTCCCCTGAGCACGTTTTTAAAGTTTTATTTGTAAAAACTTTTAGAACTAACCAGGTTGTGGGGATTATACACAGAGTTCCCAAATACCCTTCCTCTAACTCCCCCAAATGTGAAATACTCATGCTACCATAAACGTCCTCAAGGAGTTTACTGCTGATCCACACTTATTAAGTAATATCCACGTTTCACTAATTGTCCTGTGACGCCCCTTTTCTGGCCAGGATTGAGCCCCCAGGTCCTGCGGTCATGTTCCATCTGGGGCATTGTTCCAGTCTTTGCCTTTAATGACCTCACCGCTGTTTTTAAGGGACATGGCCAGTTTTTCTTTTGTGAAGTGTCTCTCCACTCGGGTTTTTCTGTGTTAGCTGTCTATTAGGTTGTGGTTGTGCATTTTTGTCAAGAGCATCACAAAAGTGCCATCGTGTCTTCGGTAAGTCCCCTCGGGAGGGCGAGGACACCGACGCATCTCCTGTCTGGTGTGGCTCAGCTCTGTCACCTGGCTAGGGTGGCGCCTGCCAGGTTTCTGCACCGTCGGGCCATTATTTTTTCCTTTGTAGTTAACGGGTGTCTGGCGGGGAGAGGGTTCAAGACAATTCACAGGCGTGTCTCATCACCCTCTCTGCCCATTAACAGTCCACTCCCAGTAACCATCCTTGTGGGCGACAGTTACTGCTGCTGAGTTGCAAAGTGGCCAGTCCCTGCCTCTGCCCTCCGGTCCCTCCACACTCTTAGCTGAAGCTCCACTCTCCGGAAGAACTGCCACTTCTCCCAGAAAGGATTGGTTCCGTTGGTCCTTCATCTCAGTTTGAACGGATGTACCTGGTTTTTCTCTGTGGGCAATAACTCACTGACGTCATTATTTACGTTGTTTTTCCGAGCGCTTCAGACTTGGCTGTTGGAGGTGCCTTTGAGACGGCTGCCCTGGTGGTGCGTGTGCGTGTCTGTGCACACATGTCCCCGCACATATGTGTGCATGCATGTGTCTCCATGTGGGCCCATGCGTGAGCGTGTGTGCGTGTGTGTTGGACAAACCTCCAATCTACTGCACGCACATGAAGCGTACTGTAAAACCCCCGAATCTGTGAGCAGTGCCCCCAGATCCGGAATGAATGAAGCCAGACACAGGGCATTTTGGGGGTTCAGGTCAGATGACAAGGCCTCTGAGGGTAGTAGCGCGGTGCTTTCTCATCAGGGAGAGGCTTGCCCGTAGCTGGAGGATTTCCCCATCGCCGCCCCACTTGGGGCGAAGTGGATTCCAGGCCACGGGGTTGTTCTCACACCGCTTGTGTTCCGAGAGCCCGGCGGAGCTGCTGTGGCCCCGTGGGCGCTCTGTACACGGGTCCTGAGGCGGGGGGGTCATTGAGGCAGATGAGCGTGGGAGAGGGAACCCCACGTGGGGTGGGGGGTCAGCTCCTGAGGCAGCTTCTCCCTGTTCAACGTGCACATGAACCACCCCGGGGGGCTTAGCAAAGGGCCTGAGACTCTGCATTCGCAGCAAACTCCCATGAGACGCGGATTCGGCTGGTTGGGGACCAGACATCACCCAACAGGACTCGGGCATGGCTCTTGGCCAGGAGGGGGCAGGGCCTGTGTGGGAGGGCCCCTCTGTCTGCCTCGATCACACCTGGTGAGAAGCAGGGCGCCCTCGGGTCTTGGCACAGGGTCTCACTGCCCACATTTCACTCACGCGTGTTCACCCCCAGCAGGGAGAAAACACCGAGTGTCCTGAATGCCAGAGCTGAGACCCCCATGGAGAGGGAGGGCACGCTGAACTCGAGTTCCTTCACTGGAGGGGCCAAGGACCACGGCCAGGGAGCCCTAGGCTGACCCGAAAGCCTCGCACATAGACAGAGAGTGGGTATCGGGGAGACACCCACGTGGCCCCCGTGTGTTCACTGAATACATGCTTCGGTCTCGGGGTGCAGTGCTGCACCAGGCAGGTGAGGCCCCTGAGCCCGTGGAGGCGGAGCTTTCGGACGGGGCGGCCAGACACGCCCTGAACAGAGAGGAAGAAGAGAGAGCAGGGTGAGGCGGTGGAGAAGGTGGGGGTGAGGCCGGGGCTCGGGCGGGCAGCTCTCAGGAGGTGACACTCACCCGTGCGCGGCGTGGGGGGGGCCCTGACTGGCTGCAGCGTGCTGCGCGGAAAGCCTGCCCCCTGCGTCTCTCAGGCCGTGCGGTTACCTGGCGTCTAGGACCAGTCCGTCTGTCCGTCTGGTGCACTGTCATCGGTAACCCTGTCAAACGGGGCCACCGGAGGGGACTCCGTTTTGGGTGACCTTGGACGCGTTACTTACCTTCTCAGAGCCTCGGTTTCCTCACCTCTACAGCGGCAGCGTTATGCTTGTTGAGGAACTGTGAGGAAGGTAATGCCGGTGCACCTGAGCCGGATGCCTGGTCCCCTGACATGCACACGCACACCCCTCCCAGCTCACTCCCGCAGGCTCACGCCACACACATGCACGCATGTTGAATATGCATGTGCATCTGAGGCCCTGTGCGTGTGCAGCAGATACAGTCTTGAAAGGATGATTCAGGCGGGATTTACGAAGGAAACAAATCAGGGAACAAACGTTCATTAAAATCGGATCATTCTTGTTTTCTGCTTATTGCCGTTTCCCGAGCCACCTGGGAACAATTTATCGAGAGCCGTGATTGCGCACTGACGGTGGCCCGTTGCCGGTGCCGTCGCTAGACGCCGAGACCCGGGATGGATTGTGCCATCGGCACCCGCCAGGCCCGCAGACGCGGGGCCTCGTCCCCACGGTTCCCTCCCGTCTCTCGGGATCCCGTCCGAACAACACGCGCCGGTTTCCCAAAACCTGGGGCGCAGGGGAAAGTGAGCAGCACCACTCACAGCACCTCCGTGTTCGGTGGCAGCGGAGGCCGCTCAGGGCCTGGATGGCTGGGACGTCCGTCCTCACTGCGCCCCCGTTTCTGTGGGTGACAGACTCCGAGGTGAACAGGCGACCTTTCTATCCAGCCCAGTTGTGCTGGCTCCACCCGATCGGCGGAGGGTCTCGGGCTGAGCCCATCTCGGGGAGAGCAGCTGCAGAGCCTGCCCTGGGGGAGTTGGAAGGTGCCCCGGCTCCACCCGCTGGTTCGCTCCTTCCTGCAGCCAACACTAAGGACAGACTCTTAGGGACGGAGCCCCCTGGACCTGCACGCCCACGCCGGGGCCCCCCACCTTGCCCGAGAGTGCTCCTCTCTGTCAGCGGCCCCCAAACCGGGCTGTATGTGGCCCCCACACCCGCGTCCCTGTCACCAGCCCACCTCTGCTGCGCCCCCCGGCCCTGCGAGCGCGTGTGGGGGCTGTCTGGCTCCCCTGAAGTCGGCCAGCTGTCCCGCAGCACCGCCGCCGGTCACTTCTCCCTTTCTCGTGGACCCTGGGCGTGGGGCTCACCCTGCAGACGACTTGGAACACTCTGCAGCCTGCCAGGGGCCGTAAGCTCTGGTTCCGACAGGAGCGTAGTGCGACGTGGACTGTGTGGTCACATCACAGAGGCGGAATAGAAGGCCGGGCCCAGGCATTGGGGTCTCCGACCTCCTCACTTTAATCCCCTCTGGTTTCTACACACGGGTGTGTCACACAGAGTGACAGTGGGCTCTGGGGACACACGGCCCCAGAAGCTCTTTACCACGTGGTTTCTGTGGCCAGAAGAGCTTGGGAAATCTCACACAGTTCACCCTGCTCCTGGAGGCTCATCATTCTCACTGCAGCATGAAAATCTACCAAAAAATGCTGCAGTAAATGAGCCCACCGAGACAGCATTTCCTCGGTGATTTATAAGCTTGCCGGAGCCTGGGGCCTTTTGTTACCCGATGCCTGTTACCAGCCTGCAGAGCTGCCTCTCGAGGCTGCTCCTTGGGAAATGCTGGGGCCAAACGTTCTCGTGGATTAAGATCGTTTCTCTGCCCCCACATATCTTGGGGCATTTTGGTTGTAGGTGGCCTTGGTCACGGGGGGGGACCACTTACGTGGGCGCCCGGCGATGCTCCCTGATAACTTTTGTCAATACAGACAAATGAAACCAGAGGACAACGACAAACCGTCCTTAAAACATCTCTGTCAACGGGCGTGTCTTTAAAAGAGGAAACCTGACCCACAGTCTGAGTTGATAGGAAAATCCTGGAAGTTCGAATGCCCTTTGCGGAATAATGGTCCATTCCCTAAGGTGGGCTCTAACGGAACACACCATTCCGAGCGCGCCCCTGCCCTCTCCCCTCCGGCGCGCTGCCGACTTCACCGGTGGCTGGAAACGCTCACCCGAGCGTGTAGGCGGGTGGCTGTGACTCTCATTTCTCCCCTTCCCCTGTCTGCGCCGACCTCTGCGCTGACCTCACCTGGTGCAGGGCCGCTGTTCCCGCTGTTCAGGGGAAAACACGCGCTGGTTTTCCAGTGTTGCTCGTTCTTCTCCTGCCAGAGGGTGTGGATATGGCGTGGGGGTTGGCATGGTGTGGGTCAGGTGGGGGGACCCAGTTCGCTGGTTCAGCGCGTGGAGCTGGGTGTTCCACCTGAGGGCTGGTGCTTAGCCTGGGTCCTCAGGGTGTCATCGAGGGCTGACCCAGAGTCACATGAGCAGAAGGAGATTCCCAGAGCAGGAAGCCGGGACTTCAGCTGCTCCTCTGCGGGCGGGCGGCCGCCACTGCAGGGCTTTGGGTTCAGCCGGAAGTGTGGCCTCTGCCAGCACTGAGAGTGGAGTTTTGCGTTAGGCGCACTGCCATGCCTTCCGTCCTCCTTCCTTCACAAAATGGCTTTGAGGTAGGGCGGCTCTTTGCAAACCAAAGGCCCGACGGGAGCTTCGATCCAGCTCTCACGGGTCTTTGGGGAGAGACATCGAGTCCATTTAGTTTGACCGGAACTGGAACTCGGTGCCCGGGAGCTGAGGGAGGTGTCGTCTGAGGCCCCCTTCCCTCCCCGGAAGGTCTGGGGGCTCCCCCACCCCCTGCTGCTGCACAGTGAATGCAGGAGAGCTGGGTGAGGCCTCCCCGAGGACAGGGCCTGGCCGGGTCTGGGGTGACCCGCACCTGACAGGTCCCCTTAGGGCTATACTCCTGAGATAGTTTCGTTATCCACCCGAGAAAACGAACTTTCCAGAACTTTAGCCTGTCCCCATGGAACGGCAATTCCGTGTTCAAAGCTGTCCCGGCCCTCAGCAGGGCGATGCATGCCCGCTGTCACAGCTGCTGGCGGGGGGTGGGGGCGAGGGGGTGGGGTGGCCTTGGCCCTC